>JAHZNB010002042.1:0-28570 GCA_027744295.1 Callyntrura guangdongensis
ATTCTAGCAAGGAACAACAACAACACCAACGTGTGATACAAACACAAGTAAAACGCTGGGTTGGACAGAGAGAAGAAAAATAACACATCGTTTTTTGAACAACAAACAGTCATTCATTTTCAACATCTCTTTCAGAAAATGTTTGAAAAAAATGTAAAAATATAGAAAGAGATGGTGAGTTGCTCTCTGGTGACGATATGGTAGTAGTATAAAGAAGGACAAGGAAAACTTTGTGTCCTATAAGGAAGAAGGGCACGGAGTGAATGGAAGTTTGACGTTTGTATATTCAATAGATACAATAGATAGCGTAGCGAGATGTTCTCAAGTGACAGATGGATACTAGATTGCAGTAGTGGTAGTTTTACCTGACGAAAATGATGATGGTGATGAATGCACATAAAGTAAAATTTCATTTTTTATTAGTTGCTAATAGTTAGCAAGGCTCTTTTTTCCCCATTATTGGTAAACGTTAGACTGTTTGATAATAAAAATAAGGCTGCCCTCGACGAAATGGAGGCATTTTAAAATAGGCCAAAAAATCGTGTGTCCTGAAAATCTATCTAAAAAGTTGTAAATAATAACTTGTAATTTGCCTTCCATTTAGTTTTATTTATGCCGATAATTTGACTGTGCCTAATAAAAAACAATTTCGTTATTGCTTCACACGCAAACATATAAACTGCTGCGTGCGCTATTTGTAACGGCTCTCGACCTGAACGGTTCGCGCGGCCTGTGTGAAAGAATTTTTTTTTTACGATTTTTGGTTTTATTGGCAGATAAATCAAATAAAAAAGTGAATTGATAGGAAATCGAATCGTAATGGAAATTGAACATTAGAGCGAGAGAGAGAGAGAGAGTAAAGTAAGTGAATGGAAGATGAAGAGGATTACATTACTTTTTTTTGTCTGTCATGGCTCGTCCCTAATGCACACGCACACATGCATCAAAGTTGTAGCCAGTGTTTAAATTTTTACGTGTAATGCGTACATCTTTCGCCGATGGCACTAATGCACGCTGTTGAAGAAGAAGAATGCTCGGTTGGTTTGGTAAGACAGCTATTATGGAGGCGGACATTCAATTACACATATGGCAGGCATACATGCAACCAAAATCGTCACCATGACACCACCAACATCATCTCCATTTTTGAGTAGGAAGGAGCTCAAAAACTCACTTCCGAGTTGATTTTAAAAAGCTAACTGTAAGTTTGTGAGTAACGTGTACCCATTTTGGGTGTACGACGAATTCTAGAGTATTGTAGAAGATACACCGAGAGCTATCGTCTGTGTGTGTGAATCTAACCTGCGCAACTCTCACGTTTCACGTATCCATGTGTGTTTATGTTACACAACACAATCAACCCCATTCCTCCAGCCCCTATATGAGCATCTTATATCTATCTAGGTGACAGGAAGGATACATATACTATACTTATGTGTATCTAGGTATATTTTACTCTTGTTCTGGGTAGTAACTGTAACTTTTTGTCCCTTTTCCTTTTCTCTCTAAAACGCTAGAAACCGTGTATAACCGTATTCGTATTCATCATTTTTTTGGGGTGCAGTAGCAGACGTATAAGTAGCAGGAGTAGCACCAAGATGATCAATGATGACGACAGGAAAAAGATGCCGGAATCACTTTTGTTGGTTGCGTGTGTTTGTATGTACACCAAGAAAGGCTAATTTTTCTGGCAGAATTTCTTGGGTCATCGTCATCGATAGCCTAACAAGCTAGTGTTCTCTTGGACAAAAAATTGTAATTCCTACGAACAAACCAATTTTCTTGCTTGCAATATACATTTGGTGTTATGCATACAACCAGCAGAACATTTGTCGTTATGCCGTGTTGCTCTCGATTTTACAATGCTGGTATCAAGTCGATGGACCGCAATGCGAGCTGGTATAAAGCAAATTTTATATCCTTGTACCGACAGTCGCCTACTGACCATTTTTAAAGTAGCCACTTTTCTACTGTCCTGCCACACGCACACAGCTGGCGCAGAATATATGTTACCAAAAATACTGACGATGAGTAGCCATATTATATGCCCCTTCGCCTCACCAATCTCGATAAATGTGTATTTTTAACCGTCATGTTATTTCGTTTTCAAAAGCTGGTTTTCTTTTTCAACAGAATGTGTGTGTATGCATAAATACATAACCTCTCAACCGACAGGAATACTATTTCCACTACTTTGCAATAATAATACAGTAGTAACAACAGAACTGCTTATCCCGTCATTATTTCGATTCATAAAAAATTACACGCATGCACTACAACAACAAACCCATCTCTGCTACTTCAAAAGCCAGTTTCCTCCTTGTTGTTCTGCTTTGTCTTCTTCATCTCGTCATCATATCTCTATCTCCCTCACTCCTTCGTCGTCGTCACCATTCTCAGTTCTCCACCATTGCTGCTGCAACCACCACCGCAAAAGCCTACTATTCCCTAAGGCCACTAAATTTATTATCGCAATTTGCAATATTGCAATATACGTACCATTTTGCATTTACCCATATATCCCTAATCCATCCCCCAAATCCTCCTCTCTCACCAGAATTATAAAACTTTTAGCGCTGTTGTTGATGCTGCTGCTGAAATTTGGATGCTTGACGTTGCTGATAAGAGTTTTTTTTATATTGTACTCTAATATGCGTGCGTAAAGTTCATTCTCTCTGTTCCTCTTCTCTCTGCCTGCTTTATCCTTCTTTTTTTCTGATTCACTTTCAGTTGTTGCAACATTGATGCTACTACTCTCAAAAATAAAGCCCACATGTATTATTGCATACACACTACACATACTCTACGCTGTACAACGGCAACCAGCAGCATATAGTCCGTTAAGTACCACACCACCGCGAGGCTGCCGACGCCACCGCCACCACCAGCAAACAAAACACCAAACATAATATTTCTTTCCCTCTTCTGTATTATAAAAAGACCTAACAACCTACTTCATTCCATTTCCATCCACTCTCTCCTTTTGCGTCTGCTGCTGTCTTGAGTCTTCTTTCTTAAAGTAAAAACCTTTTTTTCTTCTTACCCATACATCTGCCACTTTTTCTTTCATCATCAACGACGTCGTCGTCGGGATCCGATCCCAACAACACTAAACACTAACCCAACTTCCAACAACCAATGACCACGTTGAGGCTTCTTTTATCTTATTTACTTTCTTGAGTATATCTGCATTTCATTTCCTATGATGACGATGATGATGATGATGTGCGTTACTCTGACTCTTCTCAGTCGTCTCTGTTTACTTCTCCTTTTCAATGTACTTTAGCAAACAGGAGTAGTAGTAGTTAGTCAATGTTCTGTGCTGTCTTTGTCGTAAAATATGGCTCCGGTTTGCAGTGAGCAGGAGTAGTAGTACCGATGACTGAATATTATTTTAGGTGCTGCTATGAAAAAAAGGGAAGGATTTTTACTGTTGACTGCTCCCACCATTAAATAATCTGCATAATATGTTGTGTACGTATATATTTTTACATATGGGCATAATGGCATCATCAAATGCACATAAATGTTCAAAGATAACTACAACACATGAATTCCGCGGCTGTGTGAGCACCAGTTATTATTATCATTATTATTATGGATTGCGATTGCATATTGCTACTCACACACAACTTTTGAGTGTTTTGCTTCTTTTTGTTTGTTTCACTGCCCTGCGATGTAAGATTTACTGCCCTATTAATGGCATGCGCATGCATGAATGACATCGCCATGTGTATAATGCATAAATATAAACATTTCATACATATAATATTTTAAAATGCAGAGATGAGAGATACAAATCATGAAAAAGTGTATGGAGCTTGCAGCTAACTAATCGCAAGTACAAAACAAGAATCGTTCAGCAACCACGTTCGTTGTATTTACTGATGTAGTCAGTCAGCGTACTTGTCTTTTGTTTGTAAATGATAAATATAAAAATTTATATAATGTTAAAAATTATGAACTTGCTTGTATGTACAACCCAGCAAACAAGTGCGACGTTTACGCCGTATTCTGGCTAATTATCGCATCTATTCTCGTTGTGAGTAACTTGCAGTCGTTCTAATAACTTGCCTGGAGAGTTGTCTTGTAACCAGGTTGTGTANCTCGTTGTGAGTAACTTGCAGTGGTTCTAATAACTTGCCTGGAGAGTTGTCTTGTAACCAGGTTGTGTATACAACATCAACATCACTAAAGACACTACAATGTAAATTAAATAGTTTACGGTGAGGATCTTTTTAATTTTCATCACAAAATGTTTGCAATCTGATTTTCAAAGCTCGTGAATTTAAGGTAGTAAAATAGCTTAACCTTCCGAATCCGAAGCTCAGCTTAAGTTCAAAACTGCAAGACTAGATTGAGCCATAGACATGTTTGTTATTTAGAGGGGTTACGGTACTCAATATTCAGTGAATTCCTTCAACATAATATTTTCAAAAAAGCATAAAGATTTGTCTTGAAATTGGCAATTACTTTGGATATCGCATTTATGCATAATTTTTGTGATGGCCACGCAATTTCGACAGTAATGCATTTTTTTTAGAAAGCAGCACTTTGCTTGAGAAGAAAAAGCTGCTTAGAAATGGCTGTTTATATCAGCAAATAAAAAATTGTCAGTCAGCAGGAGCAAGGAATTAAATAGAGTATCAGTACATCAGATAAAGTGATCTAATTGGGATTTTTTTGGATCGGATGGCCATGTACATATTCTGGTTTGTGCCGTTTTCGATGTTTGCAGTTTGTTGCATAACTTACCATAGTAGCGGCGGCAAGAAGGCCTTATTTCAGTGCACTTAAGAGCTTTCTTTCCACCACAATGCTGTTTAGCTAAAACATTAATAATTTTGGCACTTTTTTCTTCGAATAAATAATAGCGTCGTTTATTGTGAAATATAGATTCATACAAGACCTGTTCATGTCAATAAAAGAAGATTCACGTGGCTGCTGGTGTGCTTTTGTTAACCAAAAAAGGGATGTTTAAAGGTTGGCAAAATGTGGAGTGTTATCAGGTTCATACAATGTATGACCAGATTTTGCGTGACAGATCTTGATCTAGTATTCATGTTTTGCATCCACTTGACTGGATTGCGTACTACTCACAACTCAGTACTCACCTACCACTAGCGAAAGTTGTGGTTTAAAGATTTGTGTTTATTTTCTGTCCGTCCATTGATATGATATCGCAGGAACGGATATTTGTTTTCATAATGAAATCTGAAATGTCAGGTTTTATTTGTAAATATTAATTAAATTCATATATTAAATTCCCCGATCGATCTAAATAAAAAATTAAACCGGAAAGATCATAAAATCGGCGATACCGTGGTAAAATATTGAATGCATCAAAGTTCCCACGTACTGACCTTCTTTATAAAAAAATCCTTCGTTCCATATCATCCTCATCTTACTTTGCCACTTCCCTACTTTATCAAATCAGACTTTCAACTTTGATTTGTCCAAAAAACACTGAGGCGTTTTATCTTCTTTCTTGGTGTCGTCTATGTACGTCTACGCGTGCTTGGTCACTGGCCAGAAAAAATATCGTGACATTTTAGGTTGTTTTTGCTATACATGCATTCATGCTATTCGTGATTGCGTGTACAATGTGCAAATTTCCGTCCAGCTGCAGCACAACCATTCCGAATTTTGGACAGAAATCATTGTCATTTTTATTTTGCTGCATAATAATTCTACTCCTTAATCCTTAAGCCGCACGATCCCCCTCCACTGTATGATTTATAGTTTTCTACAAGCCTTACAATGTTTGTGAATTTCACCAAACCAAAATACTAAAATACAAACCCATCATCATGATCATCCCGCTGTTGTTGTGTTGTGCAGACAAGCGCATTAAAAAGAAGCCAAAATTGCACATCCAATACACAAACCATTGCGTTCTTTGTTGTTGCTGTCGCTGCTGCTGCTGTTTTCCTTTATGTTCCTCTCCAACCAAAAACCTTAAAGAGAAATTGCTAAAACGTCGCCAGCTAACTAGCCAGCCAGCCCTGGTCTACTACACAGGAGTAAAAAATAAGAAAGAGATATTATGGAGATTACAGATGATGATTTTCATCCTGGCTTTGGCACCAACATCAACAGTAGTGGCTCAAGTTCAGCAAAGAGCAGGGCCAACTCATTTGCAATTATAAAATTCCTTCAGTTTTATTACGTCTCTACTTATTGTTAGGCATTAACTTTTTAAAGCCTTGTTCTTCATAATCCCAACACGCCACTTTTAATGCACACAGAGAAGTTTGGCTGCTTTTGTTGTGATCAAGTATCTCCAATTACCAATGCTTACTCACCTCCATTACTATAACTACCAGTGTAATGCATTAGTATTCTGTTTTTTTTTATTTAAATTCATTTTCATTTAAACTAGACACACACAGACCCCAACTAGAAAACTGCAAAAAAGCTTTTCAAGTTGCTACCTTATAAATTACATCTGACGACTTACAACAACCTATTAAGACGTACCAGTGTATTTAGTCATTTAGTAGCAGTAGCAGGAAAAGAATTATATCAAGAAAAATCATGTTTCAAAGTAACCCTCACCCTCTTTCAAGACTCAAGTCTCTTTTTTCTATTTGGTGATCAATTCTGTGTGATCACGATTGTATTGTACTTTTATTAAAAATTTCATACACTAAAATACAAAAGTCGTTTGCTCGTTTCTATGCTGCTGTTCTTCTCCTCCTCTTCTCCTGCTGCTATAGACGGTCTTGGTGTAACATATATTTATAGTAATCTAAATCTTCTTCTTTAGCTTTGGTCACCTTTATACAACACTATTATCTTGATGAAAAACTATGTTCGTGCACGCACGATAAGCAGGAATATATGCCTTATTTACATGTTACGCCTAAACATTTAAAGGTGTACATTGTTGTGGATGTGGCAGTGTGGTGGCTGTTGAGTTGAGAGTATGTGTTTCGGAAGACTAACTAGTAACTGCATAGCTTCTACACAACATTGTCACATTGTCTCTAAAAAGATTTGTAAATACATGCATACATAGATGAAGGGGAAAGGAGAGCTTTTATCAGCCAACAGCAAGACAAGTACAGGAAGAGAAGTGCTTTTCGAAAGAAAGAGAACTTCTTTGGTGTTGTGTGTGTGTGAATTTATGATATTGCGTACCTATGAATAAACTGGCTTTTTGTCAATATAAAGCATGTCTTGTCTGATAAAATGCATATTTCCGTAAAACTTCTAATACCGACCAGAGAGTATATCCCTAAACGTTAATAAAAAGTAAGATAGTTAGACTCCAATGCTGTATTTAATTTCTCTGCCGCATTTTTTTACGTACAGCGGTGGTACATTATTTCACTTGTATCCAATATCCAGGTTTTCATTTGTGTTCACCTTTAAACAATTAGTGTGTTAAATAATCGCCAGTGAATATTTGTCCCAGCCAGAGTGTTTGTTAACTCTGCTCTAAACAGTGTTCCACAATGCCCCATACAAAGTGTTATTATGCCAGTACATATATAACTGTAGATTAGATCGAAGCTCGGTCCAATAAGAAAGGACTTGACAAATCCAAATTGTTCACCAATTAATATATTGGGCTTTTACTAGACACTTTCCGGTACCTATATAATATAAACACAAATTGTATCCTTATCACTGACTACTGACACCAAGAATGATAAGACTGGTTACTTTGCCTTTAATTAAACTGTTTATAGACAGGGTAGATATGCATGCATTTGTATTATCATCATTATCGGCTCGCTGTGTACTACTAATTTAAGTTAAGTAGAAGTAGAACTGATTTGAAACTTCATTAGAAAATTAACTACGTACGTTAAATTTACGATGAAGCATGGCATTTACCTTTTATGTATATGTACGTATCTATTACAGAATATAACGCGAGGCAAGTTGAGGACTGCATTTTTTACCAGAAAGTTATTTGTACACGAATGCGTATGATGAATGACGTATGTACATGCAGAAAAACATGTGAAATTTTAAAAAAATAGGATGTTGATTATAAATATGAATAGGTAGCTTATTTAATTGCACTATTCCACTGCTGAAGACGCGTTGTAATTTGTACAATTTTAAGGACATCTATATGTTCATTGTACAAGACAAAGACCGGGTCATGACCACAGCATTGGCATTAAGACTGCCCATCTCTCCTTACACCTTCAGAACTCAGGACCCAACAAAGTTTTGCCAGTACTGCAATTTCCACATGAATTTAAAATGGATCTTTGAATTTTATTGATTGTAACTTTGTGGGCCTTCACATACAGTAATATCGGCTTTACACAAGTATAGCTTTTTACATTTCGAAACCGGCCATAGCTTTGTGCAGACATAAATATACAGCATTTACCCCAACTCTTACTATTATCCTCGATGAAGTTTAAAAAGTTGAACTGCTTACCAGTGCGAATGTGCCACCCTTTCAAACTCATTCAAACATAACAAACTTCAAATTATATTTTAAGACAAGTACAAGCATCCCATCTTATACATATAAAATAGTTAACTTCATATATACATACAAATTATACATCTCAGCTTCGTTTTTTCTTCTTCTTCATGATCTTCTCCCTTTTTACATCTTCACTTTTTTGGCAATTCCTTTCATCTTTCGCTCCTCCATCGCAATGCTCATCATCAGTATCCACGCTACACAGTCTTTATTGTCTTTTGGTACACTAGTGAGTGGTGCCTGCCTGCGTAGAAGTTTACTAAAAGCTACAAAGTGTGTTCTGCCTTCTGTCGAGTTGTGTGTAGCCCAGTAAAAAGAACCACTTTTTCCCGTGTGCCGTTGTTGCTAGCAAACTAGCCCATACATTTACTGCCGCTCGCTCTGGAGTTTACATTTTGACGATAACAAAACCACAGTGTAATGCCTGTACTCTGTGCTACCAGCTTACCACCACTGAAACTAATACTAGGAACTGTGAGTAACGCGGAGGAGCAACATTACGAGATGGGTCGACAAGGATACATTGCTTGAAGACCGTAAAATTTCTAATACATAAAAGTTCATGTTTACACAAGGAAAATGTGTCATATTTCCGCCTTGTCCAAAACTTCATGGCTCCAATAAAACTGAAAACGCTCATGTACAGAATTTTTTCCTGTACACATATAGTGGTAAATTAGCAGAGCAATTGGTATGCAATTCTGCAGTTAGCGAAATACATTGAAACATTTATTATTAAATACGTCCGTCCTTCACATTAACATAACAAAACATACCAGTCAATAGCAGCAGCAAACATATTAATAGTTTTTTTTTTCAAGGAAAAGTTTAATCATAATTTTTATTTTGCGGTTACTCACTTGCACTATACATCACTTGTACTACTAATCTTAATGTGGCAACAAGCAACTTATTTAAACCAATGCAATTGGAGAAATGGTAGTCCTGCCCTATCTACCTAACTAAAAAGTATTACAATTAATATTACAAATTAGGTTTGTTTTAGAGATTTTACGGTACATAGTATGTATATGTATGCATACTACAACAGCCTGAGTGCCAAGTGCCAACAAGACTGCATTATATATACACACACCATCATACAAAGAGGCGAGAATCAGCCGAGATACAGAGAAACAGTCTCTTTGCTTCGCTTGTCGACAGTCTGCCTGCAGTCTGCACACAGCATTGCCTTAAAGCACGACGATATTATACACATTTCGTCTTGATCGGTCGGTCGGTGCGCGGTGCGGTGGTGGTGGAGCTTTTCTAGAAGTAAAGAAGTAGTGACATAATCAAGGGCTGCTTACTGGTGGAATCATAGTAACATTTTTTGTGTGGTTGCTCCTTTAGTCAATAGTACTAGTACTTGTGGTGGTGAGAAGAGAAGAAGAAGACGAGTTTCAGTGTTGTTGTCGTGTGCGTTTCTATGTATTTTGGATGGTGTGTGTGGAAAGAAAGTAAACAAGATGATGATAATCATCATCAGATCAGTAGAGAACAGACACGACACAAGATCAGTCAATACACTACCCCTAGCTTGACTGAACAAGGTGGAGGATGATGTGATCAAGTCAAGTAAAAAAGGTAGTTTGGGGTAATACCCAGCAGCACAGACAATAGCACAGGCCACACATCATCAAACACACACACCTGCATTATTTTTTGCCATTGTTTCCCCTCGTCTTTCTTTAAACGTCCATAAGAAGAGCCAGTTTGACAATACAAGAAGAAGTTGATCATCCGCAAATTTCGTCTGGTTCTCCGTATTCACTATCAACCTTGTCGTCACCGTCGACCCAAGTTGTCTTGTTTTTAATTGTTTTTAATTTCTAAAAGAAAGAGTGCTTCAGTGTTTCTTCCTATTGCGCACGTCTAAAACATTTTTTTTTAAATTGACAGTAAGCTGTACAGCAAGTGACTAAAAACAGAAAGAAGTGAAAAAGGGCGTGTTTATTTCAAGAACCTGTCCAAGATTTAACATCCTAAAAGCAGACATTTTTTAATCAGTTCCCACATTTTTGTGTATTTGACCAAACCGAGGCATCAACATCATCGTCGTCGTCAGTTTACTTGATATGGTTTGAATAAGTATGATCGGCGCAGGATCCCTCTGTATTTTTTTCTTCTTCACGCTTTCATAAAGCCTGATGGTGGTGTGTACTTTTAGGATATAAAGTTCTATTTTGCCAAAAACGGCCAATAAAAGTGAGAGAGAAGGATTTTTATTGATTGTGCGTGTGGGGTTGAGACATCTTCCTTTGACTATTGTACATTGTACTCTCTGCTAGCTACACACTTGATTTCACACAATTTTATAGTGTTGGGTTGGTCGATCATCAGGATGGTTGTTGTGTTCATTGACACTACTGCTGCGGCTGCTGTTGTTGTTGCTGTGCCTCGTCCTCCCTCCCGTTCTTGACAAAAATAAACAAATTGGATGAGTGCATGTATAAGATGATATATAATCTTATACAAAAGTAACCATTAAAAATACTAAAGTTTTGTTTTGTGACGACGACACACGACGCGATAGGAGAAAATCAGAACGACCATGTGAATCATCAGAGAGTATTTGGGAAATTCTGTAACACCATTTCGTTTAATTATGGTGTGTAATAAAGCAGGCTGACTCCACTGTTTTTCAGTGGTCTTACATGCGCGGATTTTTTTATGTCTGTCGTCTAGTCTCTAATCATCGTTATCATCTAAGCAAAAAATGTGCAGTTGTTCCACTATCACTACTATTATTACTATTACAACTGGGGTTTCTGCAGTTTGCAACTTTGGCAAGACAAACAAATGAATTCAGTAGGCGACGGCTGCAAAATGCGCAATACGCACGGCTACAAGATCGGTCGTCGGATAAGACTGTTTACATAAAGAAAAAAAGCAATAATATGAGAAAATGGTTGTTTTTTATTCTGAACGACTAAACTGAAGGTTGTATTTAATAATATGTATTATGCATTAAAAAATCAAGCCTGACAGTCGCCGTTGAATATTTTTACGACAACATATCTCTATCTGATGAAGAAATATATTATGAGACATGGAGAATGGGATAATTGAGAGCATTTTAACACTTGTTTACTGGATGTAACGCTTTGTATAAAAAATGTGTACTTAAAAAGTATATCAGTTTTAATCTTGTATCTGTGTGCGGTCGTTAAAAAACTAAAAGGTCTTCCTGGTAAAATAATCTACCTGCGCACACACATCAATGTGTGTGAATTGTGCATGGTGAAATTACACGTGAGTGGCAGTGGCGTCGACATTTTCCTCGAAAATCGGCGGATAATAAGTGAACGTGCTATGTCAAAAACGCAGATTAGCTAAAATGGGCTATTCATCTTGCTATAATTCCATTGACAATTCGAAACAATCTGTTGAACAACTCTCGGTGGTTGCGACCACCGCTACCATCATCATTACGACCAATTTTAAAGTTTCTGTAAAGTACAAACGTGCTTTAAGCTGAGTAAGATTTTGGGTACAGTATAAACGAACCGAGTAAAATGACAAAACGACTATATAATAATAATCACTGGCTATCAGCAACAGCAATAACATTACGTTCAAAGAAAGTTTGTTGAAAGTTGAAGCTGAAACTATTAAAAACGCAAATCTATCTCGTATTTTGGAGCTATTTCTAGTGTAGCACCAAATGAGGCAGAGACTCTATTTGCATACTATTTTTTCTATTGTAGCGCAGTCGTTCCGTTAACGAGTTAATTAACTGGTTGTAACTTTAGTTTTAAGTCAGCTGCGACTGAAAGGAAAGGATCAAGGAACCGTACAACAAACTGTACAAGAAACACGCCAAACGAAAAATTCTTTCTCTACGAATCCATACATAATCATTAGGATGACACACGTTACGTCTTCTACCACACAAGCACAATATTAGTTTTTAAAAAGCAAAAATTAAATATATTTAACCAATGCATATGTGAGAATCAACTACGGTAACCAAGATTCTAAACATAAATCAGTTTAATACAGCCAAAACAATGAAAGTCACCTTCGTTAGCCGAGATAGTATTAGCCGTAGTCGTGGTGGTAGTGTTAGAAGTCGTCACAGTCGTGATAATTGTAAGAGTTTTGGATATGAAAAGCGCTCAAGCGATGGTGATGGTTGTTACGTGCTCATTGGCGACGGCAGTAAGCACGGCAAGGATGTAATTGATGACTGTAATAATAGCGGTCATGCCAAGACGCCACTGCTGTCACTCTCCACAGCTTCTCTCCTATCATCATCTGCAGCAGCAGCCCAACAGAAGCAGCAACGTCCACAAAGAGAAGACGCAGTCAGGACAGATGCAGTTGCCGCCGTGTTGCTAGGGAGGAGGAAAAAATGTAACTCTTCCCCTTTCACCCACTATCATCATGATGGTCAGCGTTGTTGCAATGTGGGACTGAATAATAAGGATAATGATAGTGGCGGTACTAATAGTAATAACATGCGTGTTCCGATGAAGTCAAAAGGTTGCCTGTTTCCGCGTACAAGAATGTCAACCCAGCTTGTACTGCTGTTAGTCTCGCTGCTGATTGCTGTACACTGCCATTACGGAAACATAGTTGAAGCATCGCCAACATCAGCGAAAGTTCATCGGCATGGCAAAAGGGCAGATGCGGTAGAGATGGACGGCGAGTATCCCTTTGCTTCAGCAACTTCAAGGGATACTGCAGAGGGGCCGGATAAAGTTACAAAGTTTTTTTTAACACCAGACGACATTCAGGTTGAAATTCATCAGGACGCAGTGAACAAAATGCCAGATCGGGATGCGTATGTGGACGCAAACCCACCCAGAGACGATGTCGGATACGATGATGGAATGGAAAATAGGGATTATCAGGACCAGCGTCGCTTTGAAGACAATTCCACTACAACCAGCAATCAAGAATACTACAGTAAACATTAATAGACCAATTATTTTTTATTTAAAGAGACAGGTGTTTAAACAAACAATTAGAATCCTGTGAAAATATTCATGAATGGATGAATGTAATTTCGCCGACAAACCGGGCAGTTATAGTCTATAACAGTGATTTATTGCTAACGCTTTACCATTGGTTGGTTTTAGGTTACGTCATACTCATACATACAAATAGTTACTTTACTTGCTGGACTGCTTAGTTTATGACGTTGTCGTACTAAAACGTTGCACATTGTAGGCAATAAATGTGCGAAATCGTAAAGTTGTTAGTACATTTTGAAGAAAAAAATCCCTGCTTCATTTTTGAATGGTGTTACATCGTCATAAAGTCAAAAACCTGGCACAGGCAGACGATTGATGTGACAAAGTAGAAGCCCACCCAAGGCTTTCATGACACGCGCTCTGTCAATCCAAATTTTCCCAATCCATATGTCAACAATTCGGATTTGGATACTATATAATAAGCTGTATCCATGCTTACATGAATGCAGCCAAAAACAGCAGAAAAAATCTACCCAGTAAAATATATATAGTATCTCTGTAGTTGGTTTTATTGCAGTCATTACCCTGCAACGCTAAAGCTATTTGTTATTGGAAAGTCGAACAAAAATGAAATTATTCTCTTACGAAATCGAAATCGTAATAATAATGGGTGCTATAGTAGTACCTAAATTAACATTACAGGAGGACTAATTTTTTTAAGATGTTGAGTGTACACTTTTGTGTAATCCTAAAAGAGGTTCTCCGAGTCTGACTCCCTTTCATCGATAATAGTATCATAATATAATCGTAAAGCCCATTTTTTACGGTAACGTAAATCTTGTAACTGCTGCATTAATACGCAAAAGGCCAATTAAGGAGCAAAATTGGCAAAGCCTTTCACATTTTCTTTGTGGGTAATCTTGAAACTATCAAAATTTGCAAGTTGCCCCATCCTTAAAATAACCAAAAAATTTATTACCACATCACACACAACACACTGCAGTTACAACAATAACATTTTTTATTGTTGACTTTACCTTTTCCCCGTAAATGTACATTGAAAAGATAACCAGCAATGGACTAATAGGTAATAGGCTGGTGTGCTGTATTTTTCCAAATCCCTGCCCAAGAAATGTAGTAATGTATAAATTCCCTGTAAAATCTTTTACTTAAACTTGTTACTCCCACCTACAACTCTACTGCTGATACGGCTGGTTTTCAGGAATCCTTACTCATCCATCCATACTTTGTTGTGCATGACATAATGAACGTAGCCGTGCTAAATAGATGTCTTTTATTTATCCATCCATATTTGCATGTCGTTATGTATGCTGTCTCTATTTATGTACGTTTTGACACCATTGTGAAATGTTCACAAAAACAAAATGTTGAACAACCACTTTTATACATCTCGCCTATGTGATTATGTTCCATTAAACCTCTAAAATTGCCCAGATAATTGCATATTAAAAATAAGGATGGAATCATTCAGCAGGCCAGACGACGAAATTTTTTTATGCCCCCGACTTTCTGGCGAATGTTTATAAAAGTAGAGGCGTTTGTCGTTGTAATAAAATTGTGATGGTGTTGTTGACTGATCTATTATGTACTTATGTGTATCCATTAAAATGGAAGCAAAGATGTTTTGAAAAATAGTTCTGATGATGAAATGTTTTGATTTGATGCATACTTTCAGTTCCTGAAAAACCAAGAAATGTTACTGTAACCTGGATTACGGATTCCATGATGGAGTTAACTTGGTATGAACCGGAAAAGCCCAATGGGAAAATTGACGGGTATAGGATATACTACATGTGGAGAAACTTTACAGAAGTGGAGACAGTTAAGCAACCCTTGGAGTTCATGAAGTTTGCATTGAGTGGATTAGGTAACTAAGAGATACAAGAGAGAGCCTTGCTTCGAAACAGTAATTATTTAGGTAAAAAGTAAAACCAAATATGGATGGATTCTTAAACATAGTTTTTTCTTCTTTGTGAACAACAGAAGCTTTTATGGAGTACAAGGTTTGGGTGAAACCATTCACATGGAAAAACGAAGGTGATTCATCCGATGTCATCGTGGTAAAGACGGATGTGCGAGGGCCAAACCAACCGAATTTTGTAAACGTATCGTGTTTAGCCGAAGACATCTTGTATATCGCTTGGGAGCACCCGACAAAGATCTACAACACACTTGATTACTATTACTTGGACTACCGTAGTGAGGATTGGCCAGAGTTTGAAGAAATCACTATGGCTCCCGTTTTAGAGACTAGCGAGCAATATGTAAGTCAACAATTAACAATAACAATGCATTTATTTTTTATTAGAAACAATACTAAAATCAAACTAATTTAGATTAGAACAAACTAAATGCTAAAAATGTATGTACGATCCTCCTTGTGCACAGACTATTTTGCACAATTTGACCACCAATTTGCTGTATACTGTTCGAGTCCGCGGTGGTACCAGAAGCGTTCTGGAACCTGAAAAAGTTTACAAAGGTCAATATACTGATACTCGGAGAATTATGATGAAGCCAAATTGCGAAAAAGTACAAATACAAACGTCACCTAGAACAGCGCATGAATTCACTCCAGCCATGGTTGCAGCCACTGTATGTGTAACATTTGGTGTGCTGCTTATTCTCATTGCCGTGTTGGTTTGGAGGTAACTATCTCACCGTCTGTATTTCAATCTGACTATTTTTGAGGCCGAATGTCCTTCATGGGTCGTTGTTTTTTAGACGTTGCTTTCAAGGAGCATATTATTACTTGGATGATCCTCCACGTATCCCACCACTCCTGGGTGGAGCTGGGTGGGAAGGGGATTCCGCCGAGGAATTAAAGCGTGCCGTCCCTGCACATATCTTTCCAAAACACGTTAGTGAACTACACACTGATGGGGACATTGGTTTTTCCAAGGAGTATGAACTCATACAATCTTCCTCTGTTCAAGACGAATTTGCGTCAGAACACTCTCAACATCCAGAAAACAAAGTGAAGAATCGCTACTTGAACATTGTCGCCTGTAAGTTTATCTAATGTGTTACGGATTTACTCTGTTAACTCTGAGTCATGCATCTATTCTACACCGCAAATGACAAAACAAACTGTTGACTAATACTAAATTTATATGTAAACTATAAATTGGTAAGAAAGAGGCCAAAGCAGAGAGGAATAAGATAAGAGATAATTTTAAAGGTTAAAAAATTGTTTTCAGATGATCACACAAGAGTCAGACTACAGCCCTTGCCAGGACAGAAGAAATGTGTTGATTACGTGAATGCTAACTACATTGATGGGTTCCGTAAGTCTCAAGCTTACATTGGCACGCAAGGTCCACTACCATCGACATTCGATAGCTTCTGGAGAATGGTGTGGGAGCACAATGTGCACATCGTTGTCATGATAACGAATTTAGTGGAACGAGGCCGGGTAAGTCCTTTTCCGCAGTGGTTTATACATATGTATATATATATACATGGTTTCATGTTATAACCTTGTGCCATACTGTGTAGGTGGAAACTTTTTGTGTCGTTACCTATTTATTTGCGGCGCTAATACTCACCCTTTTCAAATTTTATTGCAGAAGAAATGTGACATGTATTGGCCAAAAGATGGTGTCGAAACGTACGGAGTCATTCAAGTTAGGCTGGTTAAAGAGGATATCCTGTCAACATACACTGTTCGGACCTTCATATTAAAGCATCTCAAGGTATGCATGTATGCAGTCCGTAAATGACCAAAGCAACAAGCGTTAACTTTACTTAAGTTTACTTATTGCTTGGTGTCGTCAATCATTGATATTTTCTAAAGTTTTGGTGTTAATTTGCTTCATATCGTATAAATTATAAAATTCATTTTGAATTTTAAATATAACGGTCATCGGTATCGTCGATTGTGCTTTCGTTAAAATTAATTTGCGTTCGTTTCTATTTGTTTGCTTTTCTTTTCGAAACCCAAATGTTTATGAATGCAATGCGTGCATACGCATATAATCAGCCGGTTTCTGGAACACAGCTAAAGAAAAAGAAGCAGACGATTATGGAGAGAACAATACACCACTATCACTACACCAACTGGCCCGATCATGGAACACCCAGTCATCCATTGCCCGTATTGAGTTTCGTTAAAAAATCCTCTGCTGCAAATCCACCGGATGCTGGTCCCATAATTGTGCACTGCAGGTTTGTTGTTGCGGTCTTCTGACTATGACTATCGTCGTGGTTATCCCTATTATCTGATGATACTACTAACTGGCATTACCGATCCATTTTTCAGCATAAATAACGTATTTTTTCTTTAAAATTTTTCCTTGTAATTGTCGATTGTCGACCCCAAACTTATTATTTAAGAGTTCATGTAGTTTGTTGTATTTTAGGTCACTGGAGTTGTAGAAGGTCATTAATTGTTTCTAATGTATTTATATTGTAGCGGAGAAACAAATGTTAACGTTGCATATTTGTCAAGATACATTCACAGTCTTTTGTCTGGAAGCTATGCAGATGAAAAATCTGAAGTGTCTTGTCTTTTGGAACGACAGTACAAGGTACCTTCGTCTTTTTTTGTACGCTTAACCAAAAGTTCAGTTTATCTGTTATACTTTTCTGTTTTACTACTAGCTTGTAACACAGTTTACACCAAAGGACTTTCATCACGCTGCTGCACTGAAAGCATTCAATCTTGGCAAAAACCGAAATATTGATAATGTTTGCACGGATGCGTACAGGGTCTCAATAACACCAAAACCAGGCGTTGAAGGCAGTGAATACGTCAATGCCACATTTGTTCCTGGTACTTCATATATTTTATTTAATGAATTTCAATAATTTCATCCAAAAGTCCGTTCTTAATCTGATTGACATGCTTTTTCTTGTCCAGGCTGTCGAAGACTTAATGAATTCATTGTAACGCAACATCCTCTGGAAAGTACAATCCCAGAATTTTGGCAAATGTGTTGGGATCACAGCGTTCAAACAATAGTCGTTCTTACGGCAATGGACGATCAAGAATATCCTGTATTTTGGCCGTCATCTCAGGAAGGTCAAGATTACGATGCATTCAGGGTGAACAATCTACATGAAACGGAACTTGATGGATTTATCAGCAGAGATTTTTCGCTTCAGTCCTTGCAAGATGACTATGATCTAACAGTAAAAATGGTTCACTGCCCTATGTGGCCACACTGTGTCCCTCCTCCAATTTCAAATGTTCTTGACCTTGTTAATTACGTTCAAGAATGCACCAGAGAATCTCATTTAGGACCTGTTGCGGTTATAGACAGGTAAACGTTCGTTTTGTTGGATAATAGAATAGAACTTTATTTACGTTTTTAACAGGCTTCAGTCGTTATATTGTCTGAACCTTTGAATTGATGTGTTGTGCACACTGAAATCACTTGATTTATGAAAAATGTAGATTTGGCGGAACAGAAGCTGCCACCTTTTGTTGTCTGACAACCAGTAAGAAGCAAATTCAATACGAGAACCATGCTGATATTTATATGTTTGCAAAACTTTACCATGAACAACGCCCAGGTGTTTGGAAAAATCCGGTAAGTATGACAATAGGTTGAACAGTCGCTAAAACTTTTTGTATCAATAAATGTAACTATAAAATTGACATATAACATTTTGAAAAACTGCTTCCCCTTGCAGGATGACTTTTTGCTGTTGTATCGTTGCGTTGAGTCAATGGTTAGTCAGAGTAACGGCGGGGCTATGCTCACGCCAACTAGTCCATCTCCCCTTCTTCCTCCTCCAGGAATCGAAACATTTCTTACCAATCAAGTCACTACAGCTCCGAATGGTCATATAAACGGAGTAATTATCCACAATGGAAACGGCCGAATTCCTCCTGACGGTAGGGAAACTTTGGGCAATCATGGAGATCCAGTCGTGTAAAAAGGAACAATGCGCATTAGTCGTCGTCAAAATTATTCGCGGATCCCATTAAAAGCATTTTAGTTTTTATTTTTCTGTGCGCTGTGCAAAAACAGGTTAATTCCATGCATAATATTTCGATGACAATTTTTCACACTGCTGCGTCCTGTGATATTTATTACCAGTTAATTACAAAAATCGTCATTTAAACTTTTTTTCTCCCATTACTTTCATGTTGTTGTTTTTACTCTACTTATCCTTAGTCAGCTTGATCAGCATGTAGTCGAATCTGTAAATACATTAAATCTTAAATAAATTAAGCGACGGGGAGGTATGCAAAAGTTAGCAGTTAGCAAAATACATTTAACGTGTAGTTTCTAGTTTCTGTGTCTTTAATATGCATAAATATGTATATGTAGCCAAGAATTTGTGGGAAAACTGAAATATAATGCCATGTTCATCCCATTTTTGTGTGTCAAATCTGTTTTGCTCAACCCAATTTCACTATGCTGTTATTCTTTATGTTATTCCTCAGGAGTTAGAAAAAAGTTTGTTAATTTTTTCCATCTCCTGTTGCAGCTTTCATTTCAACGTTTTGTCAAACGGACGCACAACCTTTCTCTTTTCCAATGCAACTGTTGTGTACTTGTGTATTGAACATTTTTAATGCATAGAACAAGTCTACGTATACCACAATATATATATAAAAATACTAATAATAAGCTATTGACATTTCTACTCGTTAGATTTAGGCTTGAAATTGTTCCTCTAAGCAATATAAGTTGAAACCT
Organism: Callyntrura guangdongensis; assembly: GCA_027744295.1. NCBI lineage: Eukaryota > Metazoa > Arthropoda > Collembola > Entomobryomorpha > Paronellidae > Callyntrura > Callyntrura guangdongensis. The sequence continues at coordinate 20,055 of JAHZNB010002042.1, forward strand.
GCTATTATTACGTTTTTCATTTAGATATGGCTGTAGAGCTTACCTGTATAAACAACAGAACTTTAATTTTCACTGATAATCTCTCAGGGTTTCTATTCGACCACTTGAGCCAAGAACATTTTTGTTTTCTATTTTGCAGCCACATCCACCAATCACTTATGGTGAAATAAATAATATTGTTTTTAAAAATCAGGAGGAACATTTCGTTCTACTAACTACGACGAAAAAACTGAACTGTCCAAAACATTTTTTTAAATGTGGTAACTCTTGAAAATTCCAACATTTCTTACGTTTTTTTACTATTGTTGTACTACGTCTTACATAATTTTATACATGCTACTTAAACTTTATCCTATGTAGTTAGTTAATTATTACAAGCCAACAAAATATCTTTCTTAAAATACATTACTGTTAGTATCCAAACCGTATAATGTAATAATCTTATTATTATGAGAGAAGAATGCGTACTAACTCTCCAATTATTCTGTTATCCTTAAAAAATAAAGTTCCTTGAAGCAGTCGAGTATAATGTATAATCATTCAGTATAACGTTATACAAAGTATTCATTTACTTTCGAATCTTGTTCAGCTACCGCTGCGATCCTCTCGGTACTATATTGATTAAACTTTAGCAAATGGATGAACTACAAATGCGTCATGTGTGTCCTCCACTTTGGAATATCAAAAATATGTACTGTTATCAGTTATCACAAGAATATCACAAGAATCATCATACACACACATACACACACACTTGTTTTAACAAGTTCGCAACCACACCAGTTTTCATGATGATCGTACTGGAAATAATATGATCTTGAGATTGATTGTCATCTCATGTATAAAATATATTGACTAAATACCCACACCGTTGTTTGCGAAACAGCACTGAAAATGTGCTTTATACAGCTGCACGGTACATGATTGAAACGAAAAAAATGTTTAAAGTTGTACTTTAAACGTCGTGTTAGGAACGTGTCACAATTAGCCAGGAAAAATGTACGGTTACTACAACCGACATTCTGCGGCTAACTGCATAAAACTAACAGCTAAAGAAATTGTATTAGTAGTTACTTTGAGATAGCAAAGTTATGATATTCTGCTTCTTTCGTTTTCAGCAATATATATTTAATTTTAAGGACTAACAGGATTAACTCTGTAGGATTAATTGTTATTAGTCATACGAACTGTTTTAACAAACAAAAATATTTCTTGCAATCACAATCACACTCCTTGATGCACTCTTTAAATATGTAGTCATTACATGATTAGAAACTAGTATTAACATGCATAGGTCATTGTTATAAGCTAAATGAATCCAATTCTGATAATGATAAAGATCATGTAAGTTTAAGCTAAAGAAAAACCTTTCTACATTTATTGAAAATACTCAGTCAAAACCCAAACTGATACTGTAATTCTGTTCTAGTTAAAATTCATAGCATATTATATAGCTGAACGTCTAAATTTTATAAACACATACTCTTGAATTTTGAGTATGAGTCTCTTTCCAGCGCCAAGAAACAAATTAACCGCAAATTTTGCGCATATTTGATATTTATGTAATTCGAGATACAGCAAGAAACAAGATTTCCGGCGCATTACAAAAATATATATCTCTTTAGTAAGAGTAGTTGTCAGGTTTGCATGTCGTGCACTAAGCTTCGACGGACAACTGTCTGGTACAAAACATTTAATAGGGTGGGAAATTTAGTAGTTTTCCCACGCAGAAAGGAAGAATATTTATCGGTCTTAAATTTAAGGAAAAAAAACAATGTATAACAAGGTTAATTCAATTTGTTTCCAAGGCATATTACATGCTATAGTAATTCAAATAGTTCCATATATAATTGACGTAGTGCTTGTTGTATAATCAGGGAAAACGATGTGGTTGAGCAATTTATGAAATTACGAGAAAACACTGCAGCAGCAACATCATGATATGTTTTGATCATAGGGAAGAGAGAATGTTATATTTGATACATCCAAGAGCTTTCGGGTAATAAAAAAAGTTTTAAAAAGCGAGAGATGTAGGCTGATACCTGAAGATTTTCCATGTCCGCACGTGTAGTTTATCAGTGTTTAGGATAATTTAATCATCAACAAAATGCAAATGTAATTAAATTAAAAATCTTGTATATATTACTAAATTATTAATAAGAGATGTGTCTAGTTATGCTTTTGAGCAGAACAGAAAAAGTTTATGTACGATTTTTGGTGTTATAGTAAATATGATGCATAAGAATTGCAAGTTAAATTGTAAAAAGTATTGTCAAAGTTTTGGATTGAAAAATGTAATTGATTGGCTGTGTATCGAGTTTGCCCACTTTGTGAGATAGCAAGGGAAACACTGGGAAAAAATGTTGCTACCTGTACTCTGTACTCAAATTTGAGAGAGGCAATTAGTTTGCATTACTTGCTAAACGACAGTAATAAAGCACGGGCGTTAGAATTGGTCGAGAAATTAAATCAAGTGACATGAAAGTTAAAAGCTTTTTTGTGTCATCGTGAAAAAACTTTACACATACCTACCATTATTATACACATATATTTTAATAAACGGTAACGATATCTTTATTATTATAGTAGTGGACAGTGATGTGCTAAGAAGAAAATTTGTAGACGTTAATAGATAATAGATATAATGACGAGGCAAATGTATGTAGCTGTTACATTATTCTGATAAGTTTCCTTGCTACCTTTGAATCTTCCAAAGAATAGATGGGGCAATGTATAATACATCATTGTAAAGTACTTAAAAGAATACATATATATTAAATTGATGTCTCTGTAGTTTCCATGATACATTTCATCTTCATTTATCTAGTATATAAATATGTCTATTAACTTAACGTGTGTAACCCGCAAGTACGATTTTATATAGTTTAATTTTCTCCTAATGAAATGTATCACTCCAATCCTTACTTTTTTACTGTATCCGCCGCGAAAAGTATCTTATCTTTTCATTCTGCTTTAAGTGTCTGTAGTAAAATGTAAATTAAATTACGTCGCGGCTGTGTTAAGTTGTATGGTAGAATTGTGTGAACAGCAGTATAGATTTAGATTTTAACCAAAAACCTGCTCGACTTGTGTTACATTTAATTGACGTTTAAGTTCATGTTTGCTTCTACCATATCTGTGTTCGTGTAACTAAAATATCTGTACAAAATATTATACATAGCATATTGTGAATAAACATATAAATATATATTAAATGTACCTATATGACTAAATGTGAATAAAAATATATGTGTGTTAATCATACTGGCATAACATTGTTTTGTTCAAAACTTTTCAATCCTCTATAATATTACTCCAAAAAATGTACCGCCGAGAAGCACTGCATTGGAAAGATGATGTATTATCAAATATCAATTATGCAAGTTGAACATGAAAAGTTTTTGGGTTGCACGTGGCACTCAACGAAAGGGGTTCAATTGGCAATATTGACATGGCATAGGTATGCAAAATACGGAGAACTAATCCATGAAACGGAAAACAATATTATTATAAACTAGTCTGTACAGAAAAAATTCCTGGAAATTCATGGATTGTGTCCGGCAGTTGAGCCATAAAGCTCTTTACGGAAAAACATTGAAATTTAATAGCTTAGCATTTGTTTTGACTCGAGAATAGACCACAACGTCAATATTCTGAGGGAATGGAGTTAAAATTTGGTACAAAGATGCCTCCTCAAAGGTAGTAAATATATGTGCTAATTTTTCTCCGATTCTTTGATATGGCCATTTACATGTAAACATTGTTTATCTCTATACTTAAACTCGTCTTACATGCATGCATGCCTGGAATGAAGTTTACATAAGTGAATTTTCATTGACAAGATCTATTAAAAAGTACCTTACGACTGAGATAGCCTACACTTCGTGAGCCATTTTCGCAGGTAAGAAAAAAGGCATTGAATTTATGATCATTGAAATATGCATACTTCGTCACTTAGATTTGTATCATGTAACGGGGATTATGAGAATAAGTGCACTACTTTATGGTAATTTCATAAGTTGAAAATTACCATTATGGTCGGATGCATGCATGGTCCTACAGAAAAGCATACAGGGCCAAATGATGCACGTTAAATTTTTCAATCCCGTTACATGATACAAATCTAAGTGACGGAGTATGCATTTTTGACCCCCGGTTGAAATTCTCCCAGAAAAAAATATTTGGGAGCCCAAATACTAAGCTCCAAGTTCAACGATGTTAAGAGAAACCCTCCCAGCAGTCGCGCTCCTAAAATATATTAGGAGATGCGGTGAACTAAAGGGAGTTATGGGTGCAACAGCAATCGCAACAGTGAGTGTATCAGGTGAAAAGGTAACTTGCAATAAACCACACAACGGTGTCAAAAAGGACCCTTTAGCTCCTATGAACTTTGACCCTCAGGGGGTCGACCCATGTACTCATCTTCGAACTTGATCGAGCTATGGTCCATATCTATCTATTGGCGAAAACAGAATTTGAAAATTAGTTTTCCTTCAAAAGTTATCGTGCACACAAGATAGAGGGGACGGACGGGCGGAAGGATCAGACACGAAGACCATTTTTATAAAGGATCCTAATAATCCCACTGGTGGATTCCGCAATTGGATGACGGGGTACTAACAAGTACCATGGGGTCCAGCCCTATTTAAAAAGTACGTTAGACTGTCAGCATGCATGCTACGATGATGCATCACAAACAACTTGTTTGAAACAAGTTTTGGTAGATTAAAACAATTACACGAATTTGTTCAAATTGGAAGGAAATAATGGCAAACGGAGAATGTGGCATTTGCACTAATTTGCAGTGACGGGACATCCAAAGATTTTTATTTATTTTGAGTTTGTAATCCACAATGATGATAATTACACAGTACAATAAAAAGTCGGATCAGCTTGTCCTTTTTATTGAATCACAAAATTAAAGTCAATGTATCGTACTACTAGCAGATATTACATAGTTTATTGTTATATAATAATTCAATTAAAACACGATTGTAGCATTTCGAAAATGAACATTGGTGATACTGGTAATCATAACTGAGTCAAAGGTAGTTTTGTTTGTATAGTCTCCAGCGAACACAAAGTATCGTTGAAGCATTCGTACGTGAGCATCCTTTCTTTTCAATCAACTGGTTACTTGTTCCAACGAGAAGTCAAAAAGGTTAACACGAAACGTTGCCTCATACACAGGGTATCCCAATGTTTGAGCACTTTGAGCGCAAATGTTTCGCAAAAGGTATTTACTGTGCTGTACGATATGAACAAACAAAGAGCACTATATGAACCCTTTATCAAAGTAATGCAAAAGTTGTCTGGGAAGCCAGAAAACGGAACACATGCATGGCCCACAAAAAAGTACATAGAATAAATATACTGGACGTGTTCTTACAAATTGATGACGATGCATACAATTATAACTACTAACTACTCACCTGAATGGAGTATCTTTCATCGTCATCAGATGTTAGGTATAAAAGCTCGGTGTTCAGACTTGACCATATCCCTTCCACACAATACCTACTCAGTTCTCCAACAGCAAATTCGACGCCGTCACTTTGGTAGTTAAATAACCTTAAGGTATTCTTATCACCATCCGCAGAAATTGAAACGATATGCTTAACTTTGTCATTCATCCAGTAGGGAATCTCATCGTAAGGACAAAACCTGTGTGTCTTTTCAAAACTGGATAACTGTAAAAATATCCCTTGTTCGTCTTCTTCGCTACGTGACACTACAGAGGTATTTTCAGGTACTTCTACATTTCGATTTGAGGCCGACGATACAGAATTGGGAAATGAGTCATCAATATCTATTCCACTGGCGTACACTTCATCCAGAGTTAATTTCGTTGCATATCTAAAATGTGGAAATAATAAAGTAAGTAGATGTCATTGAAAACGCTCCTGTAAAATAAAAACTCCATTTCTTGACGCATGTGAAAATTCCCTTTGGCAAGCAATTAAAACTTATATTTCATTAAGTTACAAAATGTGCCTGTGTTTTTATTAGAATGGGTACACCTAACCCGTCGGTTTTTATAATTTCTATGGCTTACCTGAAAGCTCTCACAGCAATGTCCTCGAAATCCGGTTTCTCATGAATCATCGCCGTTCTCATGTTCCTTGCGAATTCCCGCCTGTAGAACCTGGCCATATCCACCTCGTACAAGTCTACTAGTCACGTTCACGTTGTTCGACACAAGTGTGCATTAAAGAAGAAAAAAAGATTTTCCAGGAATTTCTACATTAGTTTTGGTTCATCACATCCCTATCACATATTAATGGAGGATGACATTTCACACCCAGACGTCTGCGAGATTAAAACTAACTGCACTGTCTTGTCGAATTAATATCATGTAGGCTTTCTTTTCTCACTTACCATCATGAGTACCAAAGGCAATTTCCCAAGCTTTCCAGCAGATCTTCTCAACTCTAGCCTTGACAGCATTGTGTGGTATGGCATCTCCCACACACTGTTTCATCCAGATGTGCGGTAGTCCATCCCACAAAATTCCATTCCTTCGATTAAGGACATTTGGAGGGGAAATTGTCACGCTGTTAATTTCCTTTGTTGAGTCAGTATCATTTGTACGGTTGGTTATTGAAACGGGTAAGCTCTCCAGTTCTGACTCTTCTACAGTCATGTTTGGAAGACCAGGAATAATAGGATAACTTACAGAACCTTGCCAATTATTTGCGGATACGTCGCGCAGTTGCGGATGCTGTCTCATGGGAGCACTAGTTCCACGAAGAGACCCATTACTACCCAGACACTCTTGCGAGTCCATCTTTAAAGAGTTAGCACGATTCCCGTTCAAATCGGGTCCAACTGAAGCCAATTGAAAACTATTTCTATCGGCACTACCACTACTACCAGAGTTTGTTGCACTAAACTGCCCATTTTTTAGTGTCGATTGAGATCGTTCCAACACCTTTTGCATTCTCGCTGCATTTTTTGCTAGGGGAACACCACTGGCTATAGGACGTCGATAGGATTCCCCTTGAAATGCTGGATTTCCCTTAATCCATAAGTAAGAAAAGGCACGAAAGAACATGTCGCGAAATATAAGCTTACCAGTTTTACTGAGAAAATTTGGGAGCTGAGACTTGGATTCAGAGTAGGAAGAAACGCTAAGGCTAAAGGTGGGTTGCATGGAGTTAAAAAAGGTCAGAGGATACGTATAAAACCTTTTAAAGCAAGATGTACAAGAGTTGAGATACTTTTCAAACAGCTCATCCATCCACGCTGCCTCCTGAAAGCAAGAGCAGAGCATAGTCAAAATGTTCATTATTAATTATCAAAATTTTGAACACCGGTTTTACAGAGTCTCAAGAAATAACTACAGTTAAATTTGAGATAAATACGCAATAGGCATAATATCTTACCTGATGATGGCATGAAGTTTGCTCTTGTATCTCCAGTCCCTTCACTTGAGCATACAAAAATTTCCATCCCGAACTAACGATGCGAATGAACATAAGTCTATCGTCGTATCTTGCAATAAAGCAAGATCCAGGCACCAACGCTACAATAAAAGAAAAGACAAAAATGCATGTAAGTTGTGAAACATTATTTGGAAAAGCATGAATGGGCTCAAACTCATGCTAAAGTACAGTCGGTCATTTCAGTACTTTCACTTAATGTTAAATTATCATTGAAAACAATGTAGAGGTTAAAGATAGACATACAAAACAATGATTACTTTGATGCATTTGAAAACTACCGATTTAATTTTATTTCATTCAATGTATTTTCAGAGAGTTGCAAATATATGAAGTACAATATAATTATCTATGTCAGTCAGGTCTGAAAACGAATTGAATTCAATTTGTGGCAGTGATTAACTTTAAGAGCATTGTCATCAAGTGAAGGTAAGTACTGTCATGTGTCATGAGCGGGTGATCTGTGAGTTGACATCTGGCCTATCTATTTTCAGGGTTGCACTTTGAAATGAGACGTCGTGTAGCTTATTGACGTAGGTATGCATTTTACCTAATCGCCAATGTTGATTGTGTGTGGTGGGAGGGAACGTGCAGACTTCAAGGTGAACACGTGATGCATGCTTGTGTAAGTAACTGATCAAAAAACTTGGAAAAAAGAGAGTAACGAAGCAAGAGAAAGCTGAACTCATTAAAGACACCATTACTCCCAACTTGGTAGTGCTGTTTTTCAGTTGCATTGTACAAGACAAGAAGCTGTACCAACGGCTTTCCAGAGCGCTAGAGCTATGCTTATATTTAAAGCGAAAGGCAGTCGTCAAGAACCGACTAGCTACCAACCTATATCAATATTAGGTTCGTTCAAAGTGTTTAAGTTTTGTGTACGCCAGAGGATAAAGTTACCTTTATGGTATTTATTGTATGGTATGGTGGTAACAGTATTAGTAAGCGCATACGTATACACTCACCCATGGAACTTTAGAGGCTGTCCGACGTAGATTTGCCTGATATTCTGGTAAATTATTACTATAATTGAGTTTAGACTTCATGATATGTATCAGGTTTCAATGACCAGAT
>JAHZNB010002043.1:0-20131 GCA_027744295.1 Callyntrura guangdongensis
GTATAGTTCTTCTTCTTCTTTTTTCTCTCGGAATTAATTTGGCTACTTTGTTGGTCGCGAGTTGTCATCCAATTTTTTTTATCAAAATGTAACTTCAAAAAAGTTACCGACATTTTTTCTACCACAACCATTTTTTAAATTTAAAATACATGGGCATGGGACTTTGCACTTTGTTTGCAAAGCTATGATCGGCCGGACCGGGCCCAATAATCACAATGTGCTACATTTCTCTACTCACACTGAATTACACTCAAGGAAAACTTTTGAGTCAATAATTAGTAATTATCTTATTAATTACCTACTACCGCACCGCCTAATTAACTGCCATCGCATAATATGACAGAAACATTTTGTTGGATCTCTTTGTTGTATGTTGTTGCTTCCCAATGGGCGACTACTCTGCGACTCCGCGAATGTGTGTTTTGTCATTTCATTTTTTTTGTTAAGTGAACGCAATGAAAGAATGTTGCGTATGACCCCAAGAATCGACTACCAATGAGAATAACGAAGTCCCTAAACAGAGCTGAATTTGATTTTGTAAATATTTTGATCATCTACATAATGCGCAGAATAGAGGTTCTTGTTTTTCAGCAAAGCTTAGCACCATCATCATATCAGCAGTTACAAAATTATAGTCACACAACTCACACAACACAAACACATCCATAAACGACGGTGAATCATAGTCAGTAGTGGTCAAATGAACATGTGTTAAGTTTTCATCACACGGTAAACTACACACACGCCCAAATAACGCTCAATAACAGTTTTCCAAATTGGGAAGTTAGGATCCACACGTTTCGATAGTTAGGTGAGCTAAGTGTCTACTAATACTTTACAACATTTAAAAAAACAGGATTATTTGTTTGCAAATTTTGAAAGCTCTGTGACACATGACAAACACAAACGACTCGTTTTAAGGTTACTTCTGTGCTTTTTCTGGTTAGGGTCTCCAGTCATATAAGGTTAGTCAAGTCAGTCAAGTGAGTCAAGTAATAGTAATTAGTACACATAAGTAAGTGAGAAAGTTGAATATTTGTGGAATAGGGGCAATAAACGTTGTTTTGCACCTTTAATTTTCCTGTCTGGTTGCAGTTTTGTGATGTTTTGATGCTTTTCCTTACGCAAATACTAAATACATGGTGGCAATAATAATTCGGAAAACTTTCATTTTGTGGGCTTGTATTGCATACAGAGGAATTTGCACAACATCGGTCATGGCGTGGAGATCTCATGGTGTGGATAATAATGATATGATAAGCAATTTAAAGTGTAAGGGATTTTAACCCAATTTAAAGAAAGATCAGAATTTATGAATTATGTTGATATACTTTTTAGATTATTGTATAAATATGTTGTACGATTACATAGTAATTTTATTGTTACAGCAAATGGAATCGTTAAAAGTACCAACGTTGAAGAAGCATTAAGAGCAGTAGATCGAGGTCGTTATTGTAAAAATTTTCCCTACAAAGATTCGCCACAGAGTATTGGTTTTGGTGTTACAATTAGCGCTCCACATATGGTATGCAAGTTGGTTTTACAGGCTACCTTTTACTTAATTTATTTGCATTTCAAATGGTGATAATCAGTAGCTATGTTTTCTTTTTTTTTAGCATGCACACGCTTTGGAAGTACTAGCGGGACATTTGAAAGAAGGGGCCAGGGCTTTAGATGTAGGGTCGGGATCTGGTTATTTGACAGCATGCATGGCTTTAATGGTAAATTAATTTAAATTAATTTCTGGTATCTCAAGTATCTGTGAGGTGATTTTGACCAAATTTGCTTAGGCAAGTAAGATTAGGTGTCTCTTATTTACGATCAGTCATCACTGATCCGCGATAACTGTGGAAGGAGATGGAATTTTGAAATCTGTTTTCGCCAATCGATAGATATGCACCATAGGACGGACGAGTTCAAAGATGGGCGTTTAGCGTAATCCCCATGGGGGTCAGTTTATTTTTTTAAACGACAACTATGGCTGAAAGTTGGTGAACAGATAGATGTTAGATAGTTATAACGTTAATCAAACTTTAACCCAGATTGGTTGACCCCTGTGACCCTAAGGGACATCAAAGATTAAAAATTTGTTTCGCCCATAATTCAAGAACGGCTGATTCGATTTGAATAGGGTTTTCGGTAAACAACTCCTTAGGTGGAGTGCTGATGAGGAACGTTGGCTGGAGGTTTAGCTTATTTTTTCCGTATGACTGGACTGACCGAACTTTACAGTTTACTTTTATTTACAGGTTGGTATAAGCGGAAAGGTTGTTGGAATCGATCATATACCAGAGCTGGTAGAAATGTCAATAACAAACGTTAAACAGGATCATGCTAATCTACTAGAGTCTGGAAGGCTCAAATTAGTAGGTTAGTTAAAAACGACATTTAAAAAAATTAAATACGTAAATGCCGGCAATACTAACCATGTTAATAAACGCAGTTGGCGACGGGAGAAAAGGTCTGGAGTCAGATGGACCCTATGACGCGATACAATGTGGGAGCAGCAGCACCTCAAATTCCCTCGGCTTTAATTGCCCAACTGAAGCCTTCAGGTCGACTTATTGTACCTGTCGGTCCAGAGGGTGGGGACCAAGAATTGCAGCAGGTAATGATTACTAACAATCGACTTTTATTTATAAAGCTAAATAAAATGCGCAAGTATTATTGATAAAGTGAAATTATTCTCGTTTGTAGTGTTGTAGTTAACTTGCGTGTGTACGTTTCATTTTTAGATTGATAAACTCCCAAATGGAGAAATCACGAAAAGAAGTCTATTTGGAGTTATATATGTTCCCCTGACTGACCGTGACCATCAATGGCCAAGAAGGTGTGCATGTTTATGATATTTAAGAGAAAATTTAGTTTTGTGTCTGACAATCTCAATTTTTGTAGGATTTCTAATAGGGTTAAGTGGTTCGAATATTTTAAGATATTTCCAAGAACTCAGTAAACGTTAGCTTTTGTGATATGTATGTATTTTGTGTGAAATGCAATAATGCAAATAATGGCTGGGGTTTATAAATGCTTGTTATGTAGCAGCAGAGTTAGCTATGACGAAGCTTTAAAACTTTATGCTGCTGCTTTAAACAAGAGACAAACTGTCAGTGGATCAACGACGAAGTCAGAAACTAATCCTGAAAACAAGGTTGTATAAATCTAAACACGAATAAATTATTCTGAAGCAGATAAAATTAAATGTTGAAATTGTTGAACGTATCTAGAAATCGATTCCAATAGTTCGAAATAGACACACTACATACTATTATGCATGTCCAACTCAAATCAAATTTTTCTCGTTTCTGTGCTAATTATTTCTATTCTATTTGTTTTAGGACACCGCGGTTTGACCTCTGAAGTTGAAATATGTACTACACATTGTTATCATTGCATTGATTACTGCAATTTTAATATAAAATCACTTCAAAATTGCAATAAAATCTCGTTGTACCCGTTGATTCTAAATTTTAAAATCTAGGCTTGGTTCTCTGCTCACGACATAAAAATGCCACCATTAATGGAAATAATACTTGTAATATTTATGGCTAAATCCAATAGAATAAGTGACGACGCACTACTTAAAAAGGATAGAAAGCATTAAAGCTTTTGATGTGTGTTATTATGACATAATCGTGATTCACAATACTAATTTTGGACTTTGGACATGTGTGTGTAAGTTGTAAAAATAACAAAGGCAACTAATATGTAGATCATAAACTGGGATTATAAAGTAAATAATATCTAGCGCAATTGTACATAGTTATAAGAAAAATTACTACACTTCTAATACTTAGTCTATCATGTTAGGTATTCTATTCATGTTTCTATTTCCTTTGAGCCTTACAGTAAGTCATCAAATCAGATAACGATAATGAAACACTCGAAAAGACATTTACAGTTGACATTACAACATTACGTGTAAATTGAAATGGTATATGGATGTACACAGTTGTAAAACTGTCCGCAGGGTTTAGTATGTTACATTTATAAGTATTTTTGGTTTAAAAATTGTAAATTCTAAGGTTAAACGAAAAAAAATTAAAGAAGGTATTATGCTGGTAAAAAATGTCAGTTTTGCTTACGTGTAACGCTATATTCATGGTAAATCCTAGTCACTTTTTTGTGTGCAATTGTGCAACACCGGTGATACTCCAATTTTTATCATGGTATGACAATTTTTAACAATGCTATCTAAACGTGTACACAACCCTTATATAACTTCAGCTTTAAATTATTAAAATGTGAATCTACGATAACTAACTTCGGACATTAGTCTGATATTTTGATAATCTTATATCGCAACATAATTTATTACCAAATTGCAATTTTAATTAGATATCATAACTTTATGAAAATGTTTCCGTCCGTTCCATGTCTCGCCTTGGATTTAACATTACTCTGCTCCTTTTGGATACTAACAAGACGAACAAGACATCAGGAAATATAGCAAAAATTTTGTAATTTGATTAATTTTTCGACTTATAGCTGTTTACATTGATTTTTATGCTTAACAAAATTGTGGACATATTGTAAAAGCAAACATTTTAACTTTAAACATTTTTATTTCAAAGTTCTATATGTCATACATATTAGACATATCATCACGCTCATAGCAAAACGAAGCTTCAATGGATTAATCTCATGTAGAATTTAAAGCTAATAATACATCAGTATAATTACACAATTAAAGTTTGATAATTTTAGTAAAAACAGCTACATATATACATATATTTAATTGACTAATTTGTCACTAACATTCAAAATGTATATTTTTAATACAGAAGTATACCTACTCTTAAATATTACGCTGTGGCTGGTAATTTTTACTTGTTTATTATTTATTATGTTGTTTATTAAGAATCATACTTTGATTGATCTACGATTTGAATTCGCAGTCCTGACATGTTCGAACAGTCGAATTGTTATATTCATACTAGCAACTTTGTATATACCTACTAATGACCAGTGCCGTTACGAGGCATGTCGGTACAATCATTTTCGGGATCATTGAAAAATGTCAGGAATGAAAACTTTCACAAATGACATCACATTAATGAGAAACGTGGCTGCAATTCGTAATTATTTTATCTTGACATTCATAATGAACATTAACTTCTAACTGACATTATTTTTTTATAGCCATCCACAGTATCACCAGAAGAATTTACATTTTCGGGAACGTATAATCTAAGATTAAATACCAACAACTTGGGACTTGATTGTCTGTGAATGGAAAATGGAGCTACAACACTAAAAGTAACGGGGAAAGTGTTTGCTTACATTTGACATCAAAGTAAGTGTACATTTCAGTCATCTTGCAAGTTGCAACATAACAGTTTACTTTAGAATATTATCGTTTGCGATGGCCCACACAGTAATAAGATAATCGTTCATCATGAATGGAGTATTTTATACTCCATGAGTCATGACTATAACTAAACCGTTATTAGTACATTTATAGCCCCTTGCAAAGTAAAATGAACATTTCCACTAATAAAATTGGGGAGTAACATAAAAAGTGTCTAGTAATGAGAAACTCACAATGATGAATAAATTATTACTGACAGTCAAACTGTTTCATTGTTATTGTTTTCACTAATATGCGACATTTAGTCATACTTGTAATAATGTAAGTACTGTTCTGACAACATAATATTGGTTTACAAATACATTCCATCAACTAAGTAATCGGGATCAAGCCTATTTTTTCCTCTTTGTCTTCTTGCAACACGGCGAAGTCTGCATCCAACAATGATAACCATTACAACAGACATACCAAGACCCAATATAAAGATGAACACTGCTCCTGCTCCTGCGTTGTGTGGTGAAAGCTCTTCTACAATTTGTAAAAGGAAAATAAAAAACCAATTTGGAAAAGTTATTCAACACCTAATAACTTATGTATGCTTTCATATTGCTGTTACATTATTTTTATGTACCTTCTTGTATGTCGGATGATCCAGCTTGCAAGGACTGAGCTTTCAGGTTTTTGATAAATTCAGATTCTAGTTTTGAAAGGCTAACTTGACTGTTATTGATATTTAACTGTCCACCTTGCGGCCATACGCTTGGCTTAGTTGTTGTGGCTTGCGGCTGGGTTTGCTGATTGGATGGATTTATGATGTTTGGCCCTTGCTGGGAAACTCCAGTGTTCCGAACTACATTTAAATATCAAATTTTCATCGTTTACCTAACTTGTGTTTTCGTTACATACACCACACAACATAACCTGTAATATTTTAAAACTATTTTGTAAATATGCTTTGCAATCAACGTTTACCAATATTAGGCTGCTGCACTATCCCTTCGGCTTGGCCTTTCCCCACCACTTGATTCATAGCGTTGTTACCTTGTACGGGTGGCAATTGTTGCCGATTATAGTAAGACTGCTGCAGTGACTGCTGTGGAACATAGTTGTTTACAGAAAACTGTGGTTGCCCTTGTGGGAGCATTGGTAGGCCTTGAGGCAGAGCCTGTTGTGCAGGACCCTGTAAATTTGGGTATCCTCCATATTGATAGGGCAAATTCCCATAATTTGTACCGACTCCTACAAATAGAAAACCCATTGTAGGTCCCCAACTGACTTATTATTGTAGGTTTAGAAATAGAATTCAACGTTGACCAACTACACGCCAAGTACAACGCATAACTTACCATTACCATAAGGGTTCATATTATTATTATATTGCGGAGGGGGAGGTAATGGACCATATCCAGCTTGACCTTCTCCGTTTCCATAATCGTAGTTATTATTAGTAGGCTGTTTCCAATATTGCCCAGGGCTATACATATATTTTTTTAAATTTTACAAAATGTAGAAGTTAAATTGAACAAGCTTTACTATTTTTGTTATATGCTCAAATGCTCATATTACTAATGCGGGTCAGACTGTTTTCCCAGGGGATCCAAAACACCTCCGCTTTTATGGTTGAAAATTTGCATGTCATTCTTGCGGGGTGGCACATTTATTACGCTGTTACCATTCGCTATTTGCTGCTGCGGTTTGACATTGTTAGGAATTAGAGGATAATCTTCAGGTTGTCTCAAAGGTACCTGGTTTTTCAACACAGGACCATTATTACTATTCCCAGTTGTGAGCATTGCTGGTTTTTCAAGCACATTAATTGGTACAGGTGGTTGTGGGTGATGCATTTGCTGTTGTGGCTGTTGCGAATTCGTCGATCCCATTGGTACTAAACCTTTTGACTTGTTAATGCTTACTGAAGGATCACTGGCACTGGCCGGGTATGCTTTCAAAAAAGAGAAAACGTTATTTTTTTGAAATCGTATATAATTTGCATTAGGATATAATGATAATCGCAGATGCACAAAATGTTAACACCGTTAAATAAAAAGGAGCAATTTTCGTCAGCACACACTATTTTGCTCTTGAAAACGCCTGATCACCAACCATTCACCTAATATTCACTGTAAAATAATTGTAGGGTTTTCAAGGCATCTCTTTAATGAGCTAGTTAACCAAGCAAGAAGTGGGTTTGAGCAAAAATTCTCTCTAAATAGTCTTTACTCCGCCTCATGACAAAACATTATTAGGCATTACATGTCGTGCTTGATAGACGTTCATCTTTGCTTTATGATACATATTATTACAATGAATGCCCTGAAGTTGGCGTTTTTTAAGAGTTTTACCCTTTATTTGCTGGGCCAATTATCTCTGGTTGTAAATGTAGGCGCAAAAATGAAGCTTGATGTCAGCGACACGCTACTTGGGTAATAATAATGGTAACGTATAAATCATTAATTTGTTATTCTGGCGAAAGTGTCAACACAGTAGTGGGTTTGCGCCTTTATGCTCTAGTGACACTATTCGAAATTTACACCATTTTCATTGTGTACCAGTTAGCTTATGCTA
This sequence comes from Callyntrura guangdongensis, assembly GCA_027744295.1. NCBI lineage: Eukaryota > Metazoa > Arthropoda > Collembola > Entomobryomorpha > Paronellidae > Callyntrura > Callyntrura guangdongensis. The sequence continues at coordinate 7,874 of JAHZNB010002043.1, forward strand.
CCCTTTTTCGTTAGAGTACATTCAATACATAAAATTGTTCAGTCTGAAAACAAAGATGGAATGAAATTAGGAAAATCATCTTATTTTCTAATTTTGAAAAGTTGTTACAATTTGTCAAGTCATGGCGCTTCACTGCTCTTTCTTTGTGATATATCTGTATTTTATTTTCGCAGCAAATGGTACAAAGTACGAAGCTTTTGTTGGTCGTTCGTTGGGAAGTTTAACATCGAATGCCCAAATTTAAAACGATGTCGCAAAAGAAGACAGTAAATGGGGCGAAATGATAACAACAAATTCAACATTGACGTGTGAAACCCAAATGTATTTTGCAAAAACTGATATTTGTATCCATTTCAATCTACTTTATGAGAAAAATAGTTTTAACTCTAAATGTTACGTGAAATTTTATCGTTTGATTTGGAAGATTATTGACCCAGTTTTTTGTTTCCAGACAATTTGATGACAATACTTACCAAAATTCTCTGTCCCTGCTAAACTACCTACCTGTGAATTTTGTGTTAGAACGATATTTTACACATTAATAAATCATTTCTAATGATACACTTAAACTAATATAGATTATCTGTAGCATTTGCTTACTTTCTGCAATGCTCTACAAAATTTGAGTTTAAACACGTCGCGCTTGTGCATTCATATACTGCTTCATACGTATCTATTCTAATAAGCTATTCCTTTATAAAGAAAGCATTCGGTACAACTATTGTTAATTTTTCATTCGTTCATAAAGACTAAAGACAAATTAGGTATTAAGTTGATTATTACTGTGCTCCATTTATTGTAGATACACATGTGTAATGTCAATGTCTAAATGATTATCTTCAACAAAATGTCATCAAGTCACCTTTCATTTGCAGTTCTACTTCACCGCAGTGCAGAAATAAATCTATCGAGTGACTTGCTGTCAACTATACTAAAACAATGCAGACGCAGAAGAGCAATATGCACAAGAGAAAGTTAAATCAACAGAATAGCATGAGGCGTAACGTGAATGTATATTTATCATCTCTGACTCATTAAAGCACTACCTATTTCCTATTTTGTCAACCAACATGGGTATACTTCGATGAATGCCTGCCTGTTTTACTAACATTTTTATGTATCTCCGCATCCTACACATTCAAATAGGAAATAAATACTCACTCCGCAGTCCACACTCCATAATAATATAGAATTGTAGAATTAGTCCGTGACGTGACCGTGAGTAGCATTAAAAACAAATCATGGGAAATTCTACCAACTCATGCGTTTTCCTAAAAGACATGGACGAAATGTTATAGTTATGAGTTAACGCAATTGCAGCTGCGAAAGTTAGTATAGAGCTTACACAAACAAACAAAGGAAGAATTTCACAACTACATAAATAGTTTTATGTTAATCTATGCTTACCATTATTAGTAGCGGGACAGTGTACTTCTGGACCTTCATCGGAACCTTTAAAGAAAAATATTTATAATAATAATAAGTACACATATAAAGATCACAGTTTTGTTGCAATGGGATATGGATAAGTATATATACATCCGATAAATGCACGTACCATCAGGACAATTAGGAATACTATCACACACGTTGTAAATAGCAATGCACTCGCCCGAGGATTTACATTCGAACTGCCATCTACTGCACCGGTGGCTGACGTCTGTGAAAAGAAAACAAATTACAAATAAATAATAATGGGATAAAAATACTTGAATAAAAGGTAACGCTACAAAAAATGCAATAATTGGTTCTATGCGGCATAAACAGTGAATCTGGGCGTTGGAGTCAAATAGAATGTATTTTGTGTACATATGACATCATGCTAGTGCAAATACTTTTTGTAACTTTAGCTATCTAGCTGATCTAGTTTTTTTTAGAGATTTTCCTAACCAATAATCCCTTCTAACATACCACAAAAATACCATCACGCGAATTACATGTTTATCGAATCCATGTAGACTTTTTATTGTCGTTCCTTTTCACAAGCATGTTTTGTTTTGGCATTGTACATTTTTCTGCAAGCGTCCTTCAAAAAGCATCTCCAAACAACTTCTAATTAGGATAAGTGATTAACGAAATTATTACCCAATACTACTGTCCGTATACCAGATTCTATTAGGAATGTGTGTAAATCTACGTTTTAACAAGCAAGGGCACGATTAACATGATTTTTTTGTACTTGCCCTGCTGACATTGGTATGCGTGAACTTTGCTGCATAATGTACGCGAGTATAAAAAGTAAAGTAACTACAGTTTTACTGCGTAACGACATATTATTTGCGGCAAAAATTTACCACTGTGTCAGTTGTAGCATTCAAAATTGCTGAAACAATGTATAAGGAGAAAACGGTGACAAAGTAAAGACACGGAAATATCTCATTCTATACTTTGTACACTATACCTACTTTGCTAAACGCATATATAAATGGTCTCGAAACTGCAGTTATTAAGTTTACTGTGTTTCTGTGCGTGTCCCAGAAAAACGCAACCGGATCAGGTTTAGATTTCGTGCTGTTTGCTTGTGCAATACTTACCGTATGGCATGCAGGTATGAAAACGAAAAACCATAAATCATAGAAGGAAACTGACTTGATGAGTGCTATTCGCCAAGTAGAATTCCTACTCGTCATAATGGTTTGCGAGAATGAGTACACTTTTGTATGTTTCATTATTACTGCATCAACGTGATACGGAGAAATGATTATTATTGTTATTAAATATGGTGGTCGGGTAGGGATATTGGGAGTGACGTTGTTGGTGGGCGTAGAAAAAGTAGCGGTACCGAGATCCTTGCAGATTTTAATCTGGTGCCTGTGTGCCTGGTCGCTGCACCAATAACATTATTATCCCTTCAGAATATATGACAATGATGAGTGAAAGATGCTATCACAGAGTCAGAAAATACTTTGTACTCTCCTTTCGTCGTTGTCGGTCGTGCCGTATAAAATAGGCATTAAAGATGATGGGGTTGTAATTGTTTAGTTGTCAGAAAAAAAGCGTCGCTCGTAAAGGGATTACAGCAGCAGTGTTAACAGCGTAAGAAAACGGTTATGTTATTTGGTAGCCGTCATAATAACCTATTGGTAGGCAGACATACAATATTATTTTATAGCCCACTGCGCTATTAACGCATCAAGCAATTCGAAAAATGTTTTCTGAAAGAAATCAAGGGACATAAAACTGACAATGAGTTGCTTTGTTATTTCACGACAAAAGTATACTAAACCCACCACATGATTCTCGTCAGGCTACTTCTTTATCACGAATCACGAAGACAAATTTATGATTTTAAGGTTTACCGAATTTTCTTGTATGATAATGTAATAGCAGTGGCATCGCTGCAAAGCAAATAATTTGCAACTTGTCATGATGACGCTTAATATCCGATTGACGGGTTTTTAAGGTGTGGGGCTGATGCTGATGGTAGTCGTTTTGCTAAATAAAATACGAAGCTTATAAGTATACGATGGTGTACGACCAGACATACGAGGCTAATGTGGCAGATAGGTTACAATTTTTGTAATAATAATAGAGACCAAATCCGAGTTTATCGGAACTGCTTATTATGAAAAGTCGTGTTTTAATCTACTTCAGTGAACTTTGCCAACTGTTAAGAAAAATTTGCATTGTTTTATGCTCTAAGCGCCCGTGTAACCGAAATTGGCACATGTAAACTTTAGCACGCTTGCATAAGTTACGTTCATCCATCCATTGTGTAAGGGTACCAAATTATACCGCTAGCTGTTCAGTTGAGTGTGAGTTTGAGCCAGTATTAACCAATCGATTCGAGTCACACACTTGACAAACTTGTGCCCATATGTATGTCGGATGAGACTGTTGAGAGATTAAACTATTTAAAAAAGCACCCCTTCGTTTTGACCATGGAGTTTATTTTATTCAACTTTGCGCTAAATATTTACAAAAGTTATAGACTCAACCTTGGTCAAAGTTCAAAACTATTATTCAAACAAGATTTAAGGACTTATCGACAAACCAAACCAATCACATGCTAATAATTTGACATTGGACGTCATATACAGGTCAATTAAATCCTATCAATCACACGCCTACTTATACGCGATTTACCATTTGCTTGCACTAAATCTAACCTCGATATTCCACATTCGATCTTGTATACCTATACATAAATAGTCGGACGATGAAAGTAGAATTTTAAAATTCAATTTCCTTAAAGCATTATCATACATATTATACAGCCACAACCTGATGCGACAAAATTACCCACTCGCCATATACTGGCAGGTGAGCTGGTCGTAAGTGGAAATGTACAATAGTATTGTACATTATACCCCTTTCTTTTCTCTCTCTAGGGAAATTTGTGTCTGCAAACTTTTCTAATATCCTCAATACTCTTTCATAATGACGATCAATCACACGCCTACTTATACGCGATTGTACCATTTGCTTGCACTAAATCTAACCTCGATATTCCACATTCGATCTTGTATACCTATACATAAATAGCCGGACGATGAAAGTAGAATTTTAAAATTCAATTTCCTTAAAGCATTTATCATACATATATACAGCCACAACCTGATGCGACAAAATTACCCACTCGCCATATACTGACAGGTGAGCTGGTCGTAAGTGGAAATGTACAATAGTATTGTACATAGATAGACATTATACCCCTTTCTTTTCTCTCTCTAGGGAAATTTGTGTCTGCAAACTTTTCTAATATCCTCAATACTCTTTCATAATGACCACGCTTCTCAATATCGTTAGGAACACTGTGAAGATGAAAACAAGCCTATCAGATAAAGATAATCCTATTACACGATTCTCGTATCCGCAAAATTTGGTACGTAAAATAATAATACCACGATACTAGTAACATTGTCTTTTCTTTCTTTCATGAACATCGACTTCCAACGGTATCAACAAAATGACTGAGATTATAATCACTGGCACAATACTAAACTATGAGTGCCACGGGACATTTTTATTCTCCAAGTTCTTTTCAAACTTCATTTGTGCAAAATAATGTTACANTTCATGAACATCGACTTCCAACGGTATCAACAAAATGACTGAGATTATAATCACTGGCACAATACTAAACTATGAGTGCCACGGGACATTTTTATTCTCCAAGTTCTTTTCAAACTTCATTTGTGCAAAATAATGTTACAATCTCTTCATCCATGTGTTATATTAATGAATGACCGTATAACAAAATATCATAATTTCATAACGTTGTTTACTGCAACATAAACCCTACATACGATATATTAGATCAATTTTCACTTCGGCTGAACTATTAGTTTACTTTTCGTACTTTTATTTCAATTTACAAAATGCCATACGGACAGAGTTGCCTTATTCAAGGTTGCATATCATACCGTATTGATTGAGTGCATGTACACGCGTACCTAGGAAATGCCGAATTGCCAAGTATGCCTTTGACCTTTAGAGAACTTAAACTTGCAATTCAAATTCTTGTAAGAATACTCTTGACATTTACTCCTACCTTTTTTGTGATTGCAAATAGGTAGTTTGGTATCATCAGTAAATTTGATTCAAGTACCGACAGAGGGAAATGGCCAAAGTGATTGCATTTTCCAACGTTGGTGCATGATGCCTTTGCATCAGCAGAGATCTAATAAGGTACGCTGGGATTTTACGTCCTGCATGTACATTCACTTCTCGTTCCAACCCTACTCCCTTGTCAAATTGTGGATGCAATTTCCTTTTTCGAAGTGGGATAAACGAATAAATTTCATTTTTGATTTTTGATCGTATCTGTGAATTGGACCGCACTGTAGCACCGCGTAGCCACAAATGTGAAACGACTAAAACAACTATGTTAGTTTTGCTGATGAAGTAGATAAAGAGGAGCCGAACAAATCAAATCGATCAAAAGAATTGACTTACATTCTCAGGGTTAATTGCTTTTGTAAATATCTTTTGTTTGGGCATCTACGTACGTACTTTCTATGTACGTGTATTGTAGCACAGTGATGACGTGGTGAAAGTTTATCCCATAATTAAATTCGCGTCGGTTGACAACAGTCAGCAAGATAAGAGCAAATTAGACATTGCTTCATTTTAAATACGAAAATGGATGGTGGGGAGAGTTAAGGTAAATAATGTACTCGGATTACTTTCATGTTCCTTTAACTCTGCATAAGGATACAACCACGGGAGGTGACGTTAGATACTGTGAGTCCTAAATAAATCAATGGACGCAAAAGAGAACGAACGTATTAAATTGACGTTTTTCAGGCGTCTTCATTTCGGAAAAAGAAAAGATGCTTTGTTATCATAATTAAATTGCATGCCTAGATATTTAATTTGGCTAAATGATGCCAATTCTAGCGAGCCTATGTCTAATTTTTAAAACCAGGATGTATACTATGTTTTCATATTTTAATTTGAAAGACATTTGACATTAGTAAAATTTTAATGACGCATTTCTAGGCTATATAGGGTGACACTTTTAAGACAAAATTTTTATTTGAAACGATAATGTAGTAAATTAAATTTTTCAAACCACTCCCAGATAAGTTTGCATCTGTCAATAAAAACATGCACTACAAACAACAGTAGAGTTCAATTTATGTAAAATCATAAAACTCAATGACAAAACAATAAGTATCCAACTTCGAATAATCAACGTCAACGTACGTTGCGCCAAGAATGGAATATTTCATGTAGATAATAGGCAGGCAATATGTTTTCACTATATAATTATTTTATAAGTCGAAAGTTTTACATTATTACACTATGTACAAATAAAATTAAATTCTTCTAAATTTAATTGATTATACAAATATGTCGTTTTTTGTACCTACTTACCAGATTGTGAGTACATCGATTTGTTTTATTGAGTCTATTCTCTTTATATGTATTAATCTTTTCTCTTTTAACAAAGTTAGGGTTAGCTTTCTACTCTTCTTCTGAAATACGATTGAACAAAATGTATCTTCTCACTATACTCTCATGACGCGATATTTTAGGCTTGAATACGGATTATTGATACGTATGTTTGTAATCGAAAAGTTGAGAAAATAAAAATAATGTTCGTGTAATGGTGGTCTTGTTGGTAAGTTGTTGAAACGTCGGAAGCTAGTAGGGGTTGTTCAAGCTATTTTTGCATTATGTTTTCTATTACAGTTATTGATCAAGTAAATCAATTGCTGACCTATTTTTTTATCCTACGCGTTTTGCATGACATTACTCAATAAATAGATGATCACGCACAATAAAATCAAAGAAACCAGTGCAGCAGTGCATCAATCAGAGAACTATAAGCTATCAGGAATATAATAATGCTGACGAGAAAAAAGCATTGCGCGCAAAAAAAATGGCCAATCCATAACGAACAAAACGTTCACACACCCAAAACAAGCCAACACATATAAACGAAATAAGCTCAAAATCAGTGTAAATAGCACGTTACATTTTAATGTTTTATTATATTTATCATCATTAATAAAAATACTTCATTCATTAAAGCAACTTCACAGGCACATGCTACATAGTAAATCTCCATACATTACATTGCAGGGTGTGAAGCACAATGAATTCGAAAGCTTCACTTTGTATTGTATTTTGTAAAAACGAAAACAAAACAGCGATGAGAATGTGTGAACAAAAACATAATCATTTTTGCAGTAAACATCCTCAAATGCATCCAAACCTCCCATCCCATCAGTCAGCAGTAGTAACACATTAAACAATAGTTATTTTACACTATTTTTCGACATCTTTGTAAGTACCAGTAGCTGCGGTAGAGTGAAGCAAGGTATAATTATCTATCGTCACCCACTGCCAGACATGACTTACCAGCTGAACAGGCACATGCTACATAGTAAATCTCCATACATTACATTGCAGGGTGTGAAGCACAATGAATTCGAAAGCTTCACTTTGTATTGTATTTTGTAAAAACGAAACAAAACAGCGATGAGTATGTGTGAACAAAAACAATCATTTTTGCAGTAAACATCCTCAAATGCATCCGAACCTCCCATCCCATCAGTCAGCAGTAGTAACACATTAAAGAATAGTTATTTTACACTATTTTTCGACATCTTTGTAAGTACCAGTAGCTGCGGTAGAGTGAAGCAAGGTATAATTATCTATCGTCACCCACTGCCAGACATGACTTACCAGCTGCCTTTGAGGATGCAAGTTATGCTGAACAGCTTCAGGTAATTAAAGGGGTGCGGTCTGATATTTATCATCTTTTAAATATGTAAAGATCAAGGTACAAGAATGAAAGCATGCATAGGTATAGTAGCAAGAATGAGATATGGTAGGTTATGAATGATGAAGATTGCATATCCGCGAACTTTACCTTCATCTTCATTGCCATTATTTCACTGTGTGCGCTTTTTGTATCTTATCGTTGCTTTACCACCACCACCGTACCGTTGCGTTGTTTTTTTTTGGCAGGGCAATTCAATCACAAGACAATCAACGATAACCACCGGTTTTTGCATCCCTCTTTACTACGAGCCGAGATATGTAGGTGTTTCAAAATTTTAGGGAGGCACAGTACAGGCTCACCAGCAGTAAGTTTCATGTACACGACATGTAAGTAAAAACAAAAACCATTATCGCAAATCCAGTAAGATTATTTGCATTAATCCTGTTTCACTACAGTACTACAAGTACAATGAAAAGGTTGAAACCCTTGTTTCAAGTGTATGTCAACAGTAATGAATAAACAAACGACTTTACTGACTGCGGTGATAGTATATAACCTTGCTATATAGGTGGTGGTGTTTTAATCGCAGCAACTGAAAATACGGTTGGATAAAATGTTTATGCGTAGCTTGAGAGACAAGCAAAAATGGCACAAAAGGGTGGCTTACTGTACCTACCACACCGACAGGACATGTTTTCTGTTAAACAAACGTGGTTTTTTTTATAAAAATCGCAACTGCCTTAATCCGACCATGCACATCATACCACCCTGTAACACATCTTTGACTTTGACTAAACTATTTTGTAGGTACTATGAAGCGTGAAAGCAGTGTCCATGATGATGATGTATGTCCATGATGATGATGTTGATGATCAACTGGCTTATTTAAACGGTGTTTGTTGGTAGGGTAGACCAAGCATGATAAAATGCCAGCAGCAGTTAGCAGTTACACGCTAGCAAAAGCTATTTATTTAGAGAATTTTTTGTAAAAATCAAAATACAAAATATGCCAGTTGCATTGTTGTCTGGTACTCTTCAACTTGCCTTATTTGTGTGCCAAAGGGCAGTAAAACGAGCAAGACAGATGCACCATAATTGCAATCTAAACCAGCAACAATGCAAGTTCAAAGAAAAACAAGCCCCTTTTCTGTCTTGATGCACTCATCTTCCTTGGTAGTTAGACTAGAAACAGGTACGTACTTAATAAACTCTTAATAATAATAATAGTTTTCATGACCTATGGCAGTGTTGGCAATAGCACAAAGAAATACGCTTTAAACCGACTTGTTGTAACAAAGAATGCGAGCGGATGGAATTTTTCCCACATTGGTCCTCTACTTTATCATGGCATTGATCTTTCAAAAAGGGAAAGAATAAACAACAATTCAGTTGCAGATGTGTCTGCGGTTATAGTATGTAACGTGACTCGAATCTTGACGTGTAGGATTCAAAAAGGTGTGCTGTCTTATGCAGTTGCTGATTTTGATTGGTAGGTGTGAAAAAACGAAAAGGATCTTTTAGAGGGTATCAGCCACCCGCATTGATGAAAATGAACCTCCAATGCAACAAGATATTGTACATAATCAACTGTCAAGTTCGGTATGAAAGCCTATCTAATTTAAACGTAGTAAACAATTTAAGCCAAATGTGGCAAGCTAGATAGATATTAAAAATCCATAAGACTAAAGCTTTGTGTGTCCATCATGAATAATGAACCTGAACACATCTTATTCCCCACGCCATTTTCTTCATAAATTTTATCGAAAAAATATTCAGGGTATAATAAGTCAAGAAAAATGGATTCGTTCTTGAATGCGCGTTGTTTGTAAAGAAACAGTCGTAAAGCTGTTACTAAAAATTAGGCATATTCCTTATTTCCCAAGTTCGTTCGTTCGTTTGGGGTCGTCGTAATTCATGAGAGTTGATTTTTATTATTTGAATTTCGCAATTTCAATGGTTCAATGTTCGCGGGTAGACATTTGCAATAACTGCACTGCACTGTAAATAAAGTAAAGCAGTTACAAGCTATAAATGCATGAATGAATAAATTTTGAACAAGGTGGAAAAATTAGCTTGGGTTTATTTCGCACAGTAGCGAGTGGCTCAGTTCATGTTTGCATAGATATTTTAAAGCAGCTATTAACTGCCTCTTAATGATCATATAATCGTGTATGGTCTTAATTAGGTGTCGGGAATTCAAAATACAAGAGGAATAGAATGTCGTGCTGCTACTGTTGTTTGAAATGTAGAATAAATAGCACAACTAGTACAACCTCACACTCACATCAGTGCATTTAAAAACTTAACGTACAATCGTAAGTATTTGATTTTTCACTCTTGCGTTTGCTGCATTGCAAATCGTAGATTGTAAATATATGCATCAGGAATCAGAGATGGAAAGCTGATACTAATCTCCTCAAGTACCGGTTTTATTCAACCGCATTATGTATATGTACATTGTCAAATTTCAAACTCTTCTCGACTTAAAATATCAATCCCAGGCAGGCAACTTTTCAGAAATGACGTCAATACTCAATATTATATGCATGTCTATTGATATTTCTCATCTGTCAGGATAGGATTCTGAGGTTCTGACGGCAGGAATAGGTGCTTCGGTGTTCGAGGTAAGACGGAAGAGATTTTACTTGGTTTTTACCTGATCTGCTGTTGATGATAATAATGATTTGGCAAAATGTGAATGATAAAATGAGTCTATATTACAATCAAGACGTTTAGGCGTACTAGTAGTAACTACACCCGTACCGATACAAAAAGTAGGTACGTAGGACGTGTATATAGGAATAATACTAGCTGACATAAGTTTGTTGCAAATGAACTTACTACAGTATCTAGCGTTGAGCAAAGAGTACACCATCTTTAAATTCTGGCAATGACTAATGATGCGTAAAACGTTTTTTGTTTTGGTACAAAAATGCCTTTTTGTGGAAAGAAACTCAATAATCAATCCTAAACCTTAGTATTATGTCTCTCCACTCTCCACTGTGTAGTTTTTATACCGCTACTATGTGCTTTGTAAAAAAAATTACAATTTACCAACAGTGTTGAGTGAGAAGACGTGTAAAACATTTGATTGCACAGCTATCTTAAAAACATCTACAAAAACGCATTGACATTACATTTTTGTACAAGACAGATTATATGTGTAGATAAGGTAGTACGACAATTGGACTACCATTCTACCACGTCACACAGGTATCGTATTTTATGTATGTACGTTCTTTGCTGAACGCTGGCATATAGGCAAATTTTTTAGTTGTGCTGTATGTGATTATCATCACTATAAAAAGCGTTCACGTTCCTTGCATCTCATTCAAGGTTGGTTGCCACAAAAATTGCTACTTCTGGTATTAGTATTTGCACACGAACTTTAAAGCACATGTATTTTTGTTTCTGATAGAATAAATTCGTACTTTGATACTTAATGCCATTAATACTACCACTATCTTGCCATTTATACGAGGCACTAGAGATACAGAAATACACAAGATAAGCGCTACTGCGAAGGAAGCGACGAACCCTGAAAACAGTATAGGTTCCTGCAGGTATTACATGTATTTAGAAGGTACACCTATAAAGAAGACTGCTCACTGCTGCTGCTGTAGTATTAACGAAAAAAAGGAGAAAGAATTTATATAGCATCAAAGCACGGAATCTATTCCGCAAGATTCATCATGTTTTACCAGATCGTGAGGAAAAGTTCTTGAACTGCCATTGTTTTCATCCTTTTCAGTAATTTATTTCTAGGTTCAGCTACTTAAAATGATGGCAACATTATTTAGGGAGCATGAGCTGATTATCACGACAAACGACTGCTGTGCAAATCCATGATACATTCATGTTTTCTGGTTCCACTACGTGCACGTACTCATACTCATGGCACTCGTAATCTCTCTCTACTGACAACGTAACCTAAGTCGGAGCCAGCGACAAGATAAAATATCATCTTGATGTGATGATAACAACGGATTTAAAACATTTTTTTTGTGTACACTGAAATACCGAAACGCGGAAAACAGGAACAACTTCTACTTGTTCTGTTATTGTGATGACAAACAGCA
>JAHZNB010002044.1:0-10263 GCA_027744295.1 Callyntrura guangdongensis
AGTTATCACTTCCATGCGAAGTCATCAAAAAATTCGTAGTCTAAGTTATTCTCATTTTAATACTTTGAGACTTACAATTAGACCCTCATAAGCTTAGACAAGAAATTTTACATATAAAAGGGACTGTCAAATAAATACACTTTTACTACAAGAGGACTTATGTCGATTTTGCTCTACTGCAACAGAAGATTAAAACTGCTATTTAGCGTAAAAATGCACTTTCGTCCTCTGTAAATACGTACAGCTCATAATGAATCACTAATGCGTTTAGTTAATGAGAAAAGCAAAAATGATAAAGTTTCAAATAAAAATATCGTCATGATTCATAAATAACAAAGATGTTATTATTTAGAACAAAATTCAGTTCAAGATTTACTGAGAACTAAAAAACGTGACACGACTGCTGTCGTGACTATGATACCATTACACTTTACTCTTCTTCTGCTATATGTAATATGTAAAGGCTTTAATCTTTTCTTAGATAACTCTATTGAAGCATGTTTCTTATTCCCGACTGATGAACACACACAATCAGTTCAGTTAGTCGCTTAATTTATAACGGATGAAGAGATTAAATTGCCATGAGTGCCTCTACGAGGGCGACAAGAGAATACAGAACAGAAGAAATGACGTTGTTGTTGATTTTTCAGCTGCCCACAACTCAAAAGTACGAATGCTGAAAACACTCACAAACTCAAGTTTTTGGATACATAATAATAAGTTTATCATTGTTAATATTAATATAATAAAATAACAGAAGGCTATCAAGTTACAACAACGGCTAGACTATTGCTTGACTGTTTACAACTTTTACATATCATAAATGGAGACTTACGATTAGAGAGACTGGCAAGTTATATTTTTGTATTACAATGTCTATCGGAGGTTACGGTTACGACTTAACATATGCGAAACTAACAAATTCCAAATGGTATTTAACTTTACAAAGTTTTATTCGCCTCGCCGAGGACCTGGAAAAAATAACATTAAAATATACTCATATGAAACATCAGTACAATGAATGTTGTTAGATGTTTGCACTTCTGCTTCCAAAAATTACGACACATATAAACATAGAAAATAGTATTGTATTAAAATAGCTTATCTCCTTAGATTACTGCATTATGTTACACAGAGAGATAACTAGTTCAAGTGTTGTGGGGAACTAACAATAAGTAGCAAAAAGACTAGAAGTAGTAAACGAACATGGGCAGGGACATAAGCCACAACGAGTAATCAGTAAAGGAGTATAAGCTCTGGCCAGTGGTAGCATTCAATCACACCATTCGCTTACGATTGAAGAAAAAATATTTTTCCATAGACGATACACAAAGAAGCCATAAAACTAATTCGGAGTAAGACCTGTGTAAACTTCTGAGTCGTCAAAGCAAATTATTATTCCATTTCGGAGTATTGAACAGCATCAAAAGAAGCCATTACCCATTCAACTAGGTACTTATATTTGAACGCACCACTGTCGCGATTTTGATACCGTCGTTATCACAAAAGAATTGAAGCCGAAGCATTAAATTGAATAATAGGAACTGTATAACGTACTAAAACGATGTAAAATTGTACTGTATGAAATAAACGTAGCACAACAACTCTCTCAAGCAGCAAATAGGGGAACCAATAACTATTAAATAGTATATGTTTTATTCATTTTCTATTTCTACAATTTTCCTTGAATCAATTTAATGTGCAACATCCGATCGCAGTGAATTCATCACTCTTCTTTCTCTTCATTTTGCAGGTATACAAAGATACGTAAGAAAAAATATTGACTACATCATTCCAAAGTTTTACAACTTGTGGGGCTATAAAAGAAGGTGTGTAAGCTGAGATAACAAAAACCATTTTTTACGAATCAAAACTTAAAATCGTAAGTTTGAATTTCCATAGAGAAACGACCACAGAAATGGGTGATATTCTGAAGAAAACTGTCCCGGAAATGGGGCAGGTGTTTGAACAATTGAAAAAAATTAGAACGTCTAGACGAAGAGTTGAATGTACATATTGACGAAATGTTAAATACAGAGAAAGCTTCTACAAGCATGAGAGAGCGGTTCCAGCAGACCAAGAAGGAGAGAGAGAGGGCAGTAGCAAAATTAAAAAGTGAACTGGAGTTACAGCACAAGGTCAGAAGATCAACAGAAGAAAAATTGGAATCCTTTCGTGGCTTTTTAAGCAAAAATGTTAGTGGTTTCCAGGATGCTAACAGTGAGGCAAGAGAATGGGGTTCTCTTGAGGTCAAAGTGAATAAAGTGATTCTATTAACAAAAAAGTTAATAAAAAAGAATCGCCAACAGAAACGGAGTCTTAAGTCGGCGGCCGATTTTAAAGCTTCACACTTGAGGAAGGTGATACCTAAACAGGTCTATCACAAAGGTGGGGTCAACCCAAAATCCGGGACAGTGACGACGGCGGCAGTAAATCAAATTAGGAGCAGGCTACAATATATAGAGCTAGATCCACCGGCACAACCATCTATTGTTACTTCATTTGGTAAATGACACGTGTGTGGACTCATTGTTGACAAAGACGACGACGCCATTACTGTCTACACAATCATTGTCATTATTGTCAAAACCTCAGAGTGGACCCATTTTTTCACGTAATGCACCTGGACGAGAACAGCAATCCATGTTCAGAGTAAAGTCTCCCAGTTGCGCCCTTGATCCTAATGGTTCTTCATTGTGTTCTGGTAACCACTTGAAATCCATAAAACGACCCCAGCCCAAAATTGTAAATCCTTCGTCATTTAAGAAAAAGCGTGAACCTGATTCTAAATCCAAGGTACTAATTGAACTATTTATTTTTTAATTAAGAGTAAAGTAAAGCAAAGCAAGCTCGTTTTAACTGTACGTTTTTAACCATGCATTAGATCGATGGTGACGTTTCTTCTAACGTTCTCGGTAATACATCTCAGGTTTCAGGGTCAGCGAGCACAACGAGAGCACCACCTGTAGAATCTCACTTGGTGCAAATTCAAAATGCGCCATTAAACCCTTCACAAGTCGAGGATGTTCCTCATTTTGAAGGAACAGATTATTTGGAAGAGTCATGTACTCGGTATGACAACTATTTTTATTTTATTTTCGGGGACATGAAGAAACTTTCTGGTTTTGCTACATGCCACAAATTTGTCAAACAATCTCTTTGCCATTTTACAGTGACAATCAAGGTAGATTTTGGGAGAAAGCAAAAACAATGAAACATAAAGCTGATGACGTGAGGGTTAAAACGATTCAAGCATTGATGTACTTAAAGGCTGGACTTTACTTCATTTTGACGGGTATCTGTCTGGAGCGGGATCATGAAGTTGATTCTTCAGCGACATTTGTTATGTACAGAGATGCATTGGTTTTCTTCCGTTACATTAGTACCAGATATCGAGTTAGGACAGATGATGTTGATCCCTTGGAAGTCAAGATTGCTGTACTTAGGTTTGTGTTTCCTCCTCATCATTTCGTCACTTTTGCCGTTATGGATTGTAAAACTGGTGGAATGATAATAATCATTTTTGACATTGATTTCAGTCTGCGATGCCAATCGATGTTGTCCTGTAAATTATTTAATGTCAGAAGACCCGAAACAAGGAGAACAGTGCAGTATCTTCAGGAACAAATAGACCGGCAGCGCAGTAGTATAGCAATGCCCCAAGTTCCCATCAGCAGTTCTCAAGGCAGCACACCACCGATTCTGAACTCGCCAAGATCTTCTCGGACGTCACCAGAAGCGTACCAATCTTCTCAAATTATTACCACTGTTCCGAGCAACTTGTACTCAAGTATGCAGAACATTTGCAGTAACACCATGTACTTTATTAACGGGCAAGAGTTGTGGGAAGAGGCTGATATGTTGGTGGAGAAATATCGTGTGCAAGGTGCGTGATTGAACGATTTATTTTTTAACCTTATATTATAGTGTGCCAGTCCATGTACAGAATTGTCAATGATGATTATATATTATGCATAAATTATTGGAATTTTACAGATTTATTTGTACAACTTGATCGTCAGTTGGGTCCTGTAAGTTTACATGTTCCGATGATTAAACTCGTCCAATATGTGAAACACGCTATTCAAATATTAGAGGAAGCCTGTTACTACTACACGGTTATAAAACAGTAAAACTCAAAGCAAGCCTTCATTAAAGTAAGTGTAACATTTACATACCAAAACAATGAAGCTGATTACGATGAAAATTATAACGACTTTTAAAAAATTAGCTTACAATTCTCCTCTCACTATAATAACCGCATTCCATCAGAGCTGTCTTAAGACTCCCCAGTTAGTCANCCAGTTAGTCAGAAACCCTGATAGTTTCAGCTATAAGAAAGGTGTATATAAATTTAATACGTCAGCAGCAATGAAAAAATTAATAAACAGGAAAATCCTCTTAGAAAAATGGGAATAGTAGCAGTTTACAGCAAAACTACTATATAATAACCAAAATTAACAATCATCAACCAACAACATTAATGTGTAGCTCTGGTTTTTGTGAGAAATTTTATACAAACGTATATATTATATTTACATTTACATACTATTAAGTTGTACATTAGTTAGTTATTGCGTGAATCAACCTTTATTGCTGCTTTCGTTGTTTTGTCACTATTTTCTACATTTAAAACGTAGATAGGTGTAAGTTATATTTATGTTATGTATTGTGAATTTTCTATGCGTCTAACTGTTTGACGAGCAGTGTTTGTATTGCCAGCACTGTATCAATTCCATCTTGTAAAGTAATTACTAAACTTTATTGTCGTTATAACTATTATGCTGTTAATAATAAATTTTATCCATTTAAAACCAACACGGTAATAAAAAGTGTACTAAAACGAATATTTAGCAAAGGGGTGAAACAAGGAACTACACAATATAATTTACTTCGATAAAACATGTCGACATAACATCATGTGACCTTAGTGCTTAAAAAGTTATAATTTTTGACTGAAGCAGTCCCCCTCTAGTCGTCAGGCATTCATTGTAAATCCACGCAAAATCATTCACGTGACATTTACAAGTAAAGTCAACAAACCTTTGTGCACAGTCGAATGTAGAGATCTATATACCTTTTACCCTAACAAGTAAGTAAACAAAGGATACATTCAACATTCAAAAATGGATATATTTCATTAACGTCCAGTTCCGTTTTTACCGATTGGATTTTTATATTTGTCAGTAATAACGAGTCAGATTCAACGGGTACCAGTTACTTAAGTTGGGTTACGTTATCTTGATATTTAGGATGTCTTTAAAATGAAAATATTGCACGGGAGACGGGAGAGTATCCCAAAACAATAAGTAGTCATTCATACTTTTCTGCTTTCTAGTCGACCGTCGGGCGGTCTGAGTGATATACCGTTACTGTTACTTGTTACAAACACTCAAGCGTCCTAAAGCTCAACACGGAGGGTTAAAATACTGCTCTCCCAAAACTATAAATATACTTTGTCGGCGTTTTTTTCCAAAATGAACTTGTCACTGTCTATATTGTAATTGTAATTTGTAAATGACTATGACAGTGAATACTATTACATGCACCCTTTTGTGTAAGCACCTAATATTGCATTGGTAAGGTACGTGAAGCACCTAATATTGGTAAGGTACGTGAAGCACCTAATATTGGTAAGGTACGTGAAGCACCTAATATTGGTAAGGTACGTGAAGCACCTAATTACAAGCTCAACACGGAGGGTTAAAATACTGCTCTCCCAAAACTATAAATATACTTTGTCGGCGTTTTTTTCCAAAATGAACTTAGTTCTCACTGTCTATATTGTAATTGTAATTTGTAAATGACTATGACAGTGAATACTATTACATGCACCATTTTGTATAAGCACCTAATATTGGTATGGTTCCTTGAAGCACCTATTTATTTTAATGTACAAACCCAGCGAGACAAAAAATGTTAGAACTTTGAGGTCTGGCAGTAGATTATTAAATAGCAGAACCCTAACTAGCACCTGACCGCAGTCACATTTACAGACTACAAAGAATTGAGAACAGTCAAGTATGATTATTGTTTGCTATTCCATTTCACATTAAGATTTACTTACTGTGACAAAGGTTTTTATTGTCTCATGCCCACTAGTACATGTAATCGTGTAAATACGAACGAACAGTACGAAGTCCGTAGGACAAAGCTGTACCGAACGAAAGTCTTTTTTGTAAATGCATCTTATACAAATACGTGTCCCGAACAAAGTTGTATACGTGTGGGGTGCTTTTCACAAAAATGTATTGGAGCAAGAGAAACCTTTTTTGAGTTTATAAATTGTCTATGTGGACTATTGTATTACGTGCTGGTGCAGGGTACGTGTACCATAAGTCACCATTTATACTAGTACGCTGGGAAATGCGCAAGTTTATAAAGTAGAAAATCATTTCACTAAAGTCATCAGTTCAGATCTGACGACGTCGACGTCGTCTGTTTAGAGAGATTCAGAGAGAAGTGTGGTTTTGTGAATAAATATAATACAGATAAACCAGACAGATAATAATATATTATACCAAGTATCAAAGCCAAACGACAAGTGAAAGGCAAACAATCAACAGTTTGAATTGTCAAAATGACACAAAAAACCGCAGAAATGAGTAATTTATTGGAAGGAACTGCCTTCGACAAGAGGCGGTTTTGTGAACCATTGGAAAAAGTGAAATTTCTAGACGACGGGTTAACTAAAAGCATGGACGATATGATAAAAATAGAATTAGCTGCCGCCAATGTGAGACAACGGCTCCTGAAAGCCAAGGAAGAGAGAGAGGTCGAAATAGTAAAGTTAATGTCTGAACTGGAACTGGAGTACCAGGTTAGAAAATCGGCCGAGGTCAAGTTAGAACTGTATTGCAATTATTTGGAGAATAACGACTTGAATAATGTCCAGGATGTCAACAGTGACAAAAGACAAAATGTTAATACTTCGAGTTCACTAGAGTTCAAAGTGGATCTAATTGTGAAGTTAATTGAAAACTTAATTAAAGAGAATCTCCAACAGAAAAAGAGACTTAAAAAGGCTGATAACTTTCGCGAATACCGTGAAAAGATAGGGCACCACCTTCGCGATATGATTAATACTGAACAATCTTTTGATGGTGAGTCTTTACTATCCAACGTTTTTAAAAACCCAAAACCGAGCAACCTGACACCCGAGAATGATGACGTTACCATTTTAAACTTTGAGATCGCCAGTGAAAGTAATCCAGTTTCATTAAAGCCATCATCGCCAGCACCGGTGTCACAACTTGATATGACAAGTGAACATATCATTGCAACAAATGACTGGGATTCAAATGCAAGCTTTGTTAACAAGTATCTTACAGATTCCGTTTTAGACATGTCACCATGTGAAATGGAGCAAGTAATCAGTCCCATGGTTAATCATGTTTCTTTAAGCTCCGAGAAAACTCCCTCCTCCGAAGGACACGATCCTCTCTTTATTTCAGAATATGAAAAGAATTCAAAAATACAAACTGGAATTGATCTTCAATTACCATCTTGCACAGCAACAAGTACTTCATCTGAAAATACTGACCACGCCCAAGCATTACACAAGAATCACAACAAACCGATTCATGAAAGTCATGACTGGCGTGAAGACCCGGAAGTTCAAGATCAGTTTCATTCTGCCAGTTCGAGTTCCAATCATGTCGATCAATCTCCTCTCAAAACAGATTTGCGACGTTCTGACCGAAAAAAATATAAAAGCCGTAAATTATATGACGAATCTATTGAAAAATCCATAGAGAAAAGCCAACAGCATCATGGTCAGGCCAAGAGAAGGTCTGTGGTGGCAGCGTCAACGACCGATGCAACATTGCACAAAAAAGTTTCCCCATTAGAGTGCGCCTGTGGTAAAAATTTCAAAACCCCTTATTTACTTACCAATCATCTGCGTTATCACTATCACCAACAGTCAGGGACGAGTTCCAATCATGTCGATCAATCTCCTCTCAAAACAGATTTGCGACGTTCTGACCGAAAAAAATATAAAAGCCGTAAAATATATGACGAATATATTGAAGAATCCATAGAGGAAAGCCAACAGCATCATGGTCAGGCCAAGAGAAGGTCTGTGGTGGCAGCGTCAACGACCGATGCAACAATGCACAAAAAAGTTTCCCCATTAGAGTGCGCCTGTGGTAAAAATTTCAAAACCCCTTATTTACTTACCAATCATCTGCGTTATCACTATCACCATCAGTCAGGGACTTTTCAATGTACAATTTGCCACAAGAAAAATGGCACCCAACAAAATCTTCGTCTTCACGAGAGAACATTCCATGGGAAACAGAAAATCAGGGGGAAAAGAAGCTGTAGAGATGTGATGGAGCAAGACGTTGAGACTAGTTACAATAGTCACAAAATTTCGAAGCTTACAGAGTCCGGCATGCAAGTAGATATTCATCTCACGCAACCTATTCCAGACCAGGAAGAGCAAGACAATCTCAATACGAGCTCATCCAACGATAACACAAACAAATTGAGCAATGCTCAGCAACAAGTTGCTTCTGGAAACGGCGATAATGATAATTTATCTGAACAGTTTGGAGTGTCGGAGAAAACTAATGTCGGAGCCAATGTAAATGTTTGGAAGAAAGATGAGCATGAAAAAGTTTCCCCGGTTGAGTGTTCATGTGGTAATAAATATGACAACACCTCATCACTAAACAAACATCTGCATTGTTACCGATTTAAGGAAAGTTATCAGTGTAAAATTTGCCTGAAAAATTTTGTTGACTCCCCATCACGGCGCAAGCATTGCATGAATAAGCACAAGAAGCAACACAGTGACACACATATACAGCCATGTACAGACGTAAATATAAATTCCACGCAGGGTATCAGGGAGAAAAGTCAAGAAAAAAACAGCCCCATTACAACAAACGACAATGATCAAGTGGAACAGCAGATTACTATAACAAGCAACAATTCTTCCCCACTCAATGGTAATTTGTCCGAACAATTTGTGTCCGGTGAAAATCGAATGGGTAATTCGACAACTCGCCTGGAGCGTATAATTGTTGGAGGAGTAGTAGAGGAGCTGGTCTTTGCAAATGACACGGAAGAATCAAAAAATGATGGAGATAGTGATAGTGATACAATTTATTAGCATGATGTTAGTTTCAAACACTTGCTCATTACTGTGGGTGTATTTACAGATATTACCTTAACACCGTCGAATTGATATTGAATTTATTCACTGAAACACATAATCGAATTCAGAGTGACAGCACATTGCTGGTTTCCAAATTTTCATCGTCTTCATCAATTGATTGGCTGATTCCTGCCTTCTTCATCGATTCCAAGTTTATCGGTAAGAACCAGCCAATCAATTGATGAAGATGATGATTAAGATGATGATGAAAATTCGGCAGTTTCAAGGTATGAAATACACCAATAGTAATGGGGACGTTCCCTTATGAACATCGTTATACGTTGTATTGTGTTATTGTGTATTTATGCTGTTGCATTACTTTTTGTATCATATATTTAATTTATGTTAGGGATGTTAAAATAACAATAAAATAAGTTTAAGGTAAAATAAAATACAACAATAGTTGTTTTGTAGCAATAAATAAATTGATCAATCGCGGTAAAGCTCTGTATTTCCTCTGTTTTACTTTTAAACACCATTTTGAAACATTATATCAACCAATTGAAATTGACAAAAATGGACAGAAAATTAAAGCATAAATTTGCATAACATTAATTAACTATATAGATTTTTACCTAGTAGAAGGTTTAAAATCTGGAAATTCAAAAATACATTTTTAAGTATAATTCTCCCCATTTTCAGAAGCATGTAACATGTACCTCTTCGTAAGATTTAGCTTCGATAGCTGATGAAATCCTGGAAACATTGGGTATTTCTTTATGTATAACGCTACTTCAGGATTCGTTTCAGGATTTTTTTATCGAGAATGTAATTAAAAAGTAAAGGATTTGCTACCTAGGTTGTTGCACCAATGCTGCTGCTTTTAGAAGTGAAATGGTTTTTTACTGTCGTCGTACTTTTTAGGGAGTTCTCTAGATAGACCTCATTTCTCATACAGTCCTGATATATTCAAATTTAAAAGATTTTTATGGCTTTCCATTGTCATACTCTAGGAATTCCTTCCATATACCTTAAAATTACTTTTGTCTGCAGCCTAACTCATAATTTGGTACTAATTTTTTATTTTGGACGGCTGTTCGACATAACAAAGAAACGATATTTTTTGTTTTTCCTGAAAATTGGCATACTTACTAAGG
>JAHZNB010002045.1:0-19534 GCA_027744295.1 Callyntrura guangdongensis
ACAGAAATGGGAGCTACAGGAGGAATAGACGATATCGATTCTTTGAGTGTCACAGACAGCGGGGTTTTCAGTGATAATGACGGCTACAGCTCAGGCAGAAGCTCACCCGTATCTTGCAAAGAGGGTTTAATTGGGGGTGAGCGTGAACGTTTCGCCATTCTCACATATGAGCAGGTTTGTCGGGTGGACAGTGTGCTGAACGAGATGGTTGCTTTGGAGGGACGTGGTAATTTTCCAGCATTGGAGCTGAAATTGAAAGATCTGCTCACTTCAGTAAAGGACAGATTACTCAAAGAAGGGCTTAAGGTAAGATTTTAGGCAACTAAACTTACGATTAGTGGGTTGAGTTGTAGTTTTGATGTCATTCATGATGATGGATGTCATTCAATGAATGCATATTTGGCTTCCATCAGATTCGTGACATTCGTTTAAATGGAGGTGCAGCCAGTTATGCTCTCATGCCAGAACACTTGGAATACTGCTATGTCTGCGGGTCCAGCTATGGTACAGACGGGGAAGGGGGTGGAGGTTTACTATGTTCGTGCATGGCTTTGGAAGCGGTCACCAACAACTCTAGCCAATCCTCCAAGACATCGAAAGCATCGTACAATGACATTGATCTGATATTTGGAATGGAGCTCTCGACTTCTAAGCAATTTGATCGTGTTAAGACTGCAGTGCTGGACGCTATTCTTGATCTCCTACCACCTCAAGTGAGCCGCAAACGTATGAGTCCCTGTGCTCTCAAAGAAGCCTACGTGTCAAAAATGGTCAAAGTCTGCGAGGGCGACCGATGGTCTCTGATTGCTCTTGGAAATGGACAACCTAATGCTCTTTCTGGAAACTCGTCTGGTGTCAAGGGTCGCTCGTGCTCTCACACTTCAGCTGATTCAAAGACTGGCATTTGAACTTTTCGCTAATGAGTACGTACATTAATTCATAGCATTAACAAAAACATTTTTTCAAACAAAACGTTAACCTGATTTATTGCATTATTGTTTTAGCTACCATCCCCATCACAATGCATACCACCACAACCATCAGTCAACTGCTGCTGCTGTAGCCTCCCTCTACCCATCATCGTGTTACTCCACATTCTATATGCCTCAATGCACATTGGCTACCAATTCCCCAGCTCTTGCGGCAGCCGCTGCTGCTGCCGCAGCGTCTTCTCACCACCATCATCCTCATTCTCATCACCAACCTCATCATCTTCCCATTCCTTCACCCGCCGGAGAGACATACGCCGCTGCTGGTGCTTCCAGTTCATCTAGTACAATTAGTTTGACTACACCGACAGGAGTACCTCCACCACATTTGAATCATCATCATTTCTCTCTCACCGCCACTTCATTTCACCCTCAACAACACCATCATCCCCATCACAAGAAAAATGATCTCTATGAGTTTACAACTAACAAAAGCCTGATTTCGTCGACATCTTCGTAAAATTCGGAATTTACATAAAATCGTCACAGAAAAACAACATTAATATTTTCAACCTCAAGAGAGTCATTAAACTAAACGATGTGTATTGTTGTCGTTGTCTTCGTCAAACTCAAAATTTTCATTGTTTCTCCCGTAATTTCTTCTAGTTGTTTTTTCCTCTTTAAATATTTCTGTTTCCAGAATAAAGGCATTAAAGTATGTTTAGTAAACTTGTGCAATGATAAATACACCATCATAGATTTAAAATGTGCCCAGTTGTCTAATAACATGCATTGTAGGAAATATTTAACAATGTGTTGTGACTGTAACACATATTTATTCACTTTTCAGATGCAACAGTAATTACACATATGATTGACAAAAAATCATTGTGATCTTACAATGATGATTTTTATGACGATAATTTTGATAGTATGTAGACTAGAAGCGCCAAGGTTGGTACTTACATGTTATTTACTTATTAGTACTTAATTTTGTTGGATTATATTGATGAATTTCTCCTATTTTGGCTTATTGTTCCTTATTTAAGTGACAATGTTTGATAAATCAAAATCTCACTTTCAATTTTTTTTTTCAATTTTCGCTGTGTTACAGAGTAATATAAAATGAACTATTATTAGCAAACCTCGTCCACTACAAAATCACTATCCTATATCACTAAATGGTCTATATAATTAGATGAAAAATTATTCGTAATTATTGTTTTGTGACTTAAAAAGAGAGGTAAAATCAAAGAATAAGAGGGCAATTTGCATAAGTTCAAATTTCATTTTACTCGAGTCCATTATCCCGTTGTTGATTGGATTCGAATGGGAAAAGAACAGAAGTCATTGTATATTTTCCAATTTTGACTGGTGGTAGTGTTTTTGTACAACGGTTACAAAAATCGACTATATTTAGTAGTATACAAATAGTAACAAAAAATTATCAAAAAAACAAATACATTGTAGGAATAGAGAAAGGGTTGCTGCGCGTAGATTAAATAATATAACTAATATGTTGATTATCTACAAAACAGTGCAAAAATACAAAATAATATATAATTAGATTCAAAGTAATAATAATAATTATTATATAAATAAATCGTTTCCCGTTTAACGGTCATTATCAATATTGTTGCGTATTACAATACACAGAGAATAAGTTTAGAATGAAACGAAAGTAGACTTTTTTAGTAATTACATAATTCACTCTTTTCTCTTTCTGGTCGTATTTTTCTTCCTTGTTTCTTGTTCGTGATATATTCCTGTTGTACTGTGTAAAGTAACCTGTTAAATAAAAATATAATAGTATACTATGTAAAAAATATACATTACTGTTAAACTGATTACCTTTTTAGTAATATTACGGAGATCTTACGAAGTTACGGAAAACGGTGTACTTAAAATAAAAGGTGCATAAAACCAACTTAAGTACCTAGAATACTAAATACTTCAACAAATCTAAAATTAATATACTGTAAATTAACAGAGGCAAATACAAAAAGGTTACGAGACAAAAATGTTTAGTGAAGCAGGTGACGTAGTAAAGGGTATATAATTAAACGTTTATTATATGTGTATATATAATCTGTACTTCTACCTTAAATTGTTATAAGACGCATGTTAATGAGTACTGTGAAAACAGTACATTATGAAAAGAAGGTATAATTCCAACGGAAAAATAATGCATCAACAAAGTGTGAGAAATCTACTCCTGTTTTTGCTGCTACTACTGCCTTGTGTCAAAAATATCAATGCATTCAAGAAAATACATTCTATACTGAAGAGAAAGCAAAATATAGTAATATTAAATGTTATGTATTTAATAATTTCTTGCGACTGATTTCCTTTGAAAACGAACGTATGTTCATTCAATTTAGTCGCAAGTAATTCAACTGTGTACACCAAGGATGTTAATCCAAGGTGTGTACGGTTTGGATTTGAATGTTGTGCGTGGAGTACGTATGAAAATTACATCCTGTGAACTAACAGCAACAAGGAAATGTACCAATAATAATATTACATGATATGGATAGATCTATCTATAAATTCATGTACTTGAAATAAATGTTTTTAAATTGCATTGTTATCCCTACCTAATACTACAATATATTGTTCTTGACTTGTAAACAGTGGAAAGGCTATAAAAACCTGAACATCACGAATGCAATTTATGGTTGTTTTCCGAATGTGAGAAGTAGGTAATCTTCATTTTTTGAAAATATATAGCAATGCAAGATCTCTAATTTTAATTCTGCACTTTATACTATACGACATACTGTATAGATTTTTGTTTTTGAGAAATTAAAAATCTATATTTTTCATGTTCTCATACAAATTACACAGTTTAATAGAGAGCAGTTGGGCAGCATCATCATTCATCATCAAAGTATATTATCTAATTAAAATTGTGCTAAAACGCAAAATAATAACAATCATATTAAAAAAGTATTTATTTATTAATATTGTTGTTGATGTAGCTAATTCTAGAGCAGAAGAAAGCCACACTTCTTGTTAAATGATAATGCGTAGTATAATATGGCCATGGTTTGTCTACACCGAAGAAATGGACGATTTTATTAGATTTAGAAGAGCAGATGCAGTAGCCGTGGTGTGAATTGAAAGCAAGTTGTATCAAAGTATACATTACTTTAAATGCAGAATGGGTGGATCGTGAAATCTTTTCAAAGGAAAAACATTATTTGCACACCCACACACGCGTCTCTGTTACAAGCAGGACACTTATAGAGAAATATAGAACTAGTGACAGTGACGACACGTTACATTGAACGTAATAAAATGTTACATGTTATGTCATAAATTACTGGTGATTTCAGTAATGGAAGAAAATTACTGTCTTAATAATTCCTTCTTTCAAACAATGTGTTGAAGAATATTATCAAACAAACTAGCGGCTAATTAAAACAAATTTATTATGCTATATAAGGGGTATACTGTTTCGTTTAAACATTTATGAGTAAACAAAATAGTTTTTGTTCATTGAACAGCAGTTGTAGGAGTTTAAAACCTAAAAATTTCATTCCGAATTTCAAAGTAAAGGACTATATAATGGAGGGAATGTGAAGAGGAATGAAAAATACATAAATATGAATATGGGATATGGGTACGATTAATGTGTGTCTTTTACGATAATTTTTAAGAAAACGATAAACTACATATATATTACAATTCAAACTTGTCCTTTGAACTATGTTTTTGTTTTCACATCATTACAAAACTACTTCAATTGCGGCTTGCGATATGTTTGGAAAATGTATGTAACCAATAAAAATTATTGGAATCATAAAGAAAAAAATACGAATTATATGTACATGATTATTGACTTAAAAAATAATATATATTGTGTCTCTGTGTAATGATACACCTTGTCTATATATCTTATTCATTACGCGATTACAAATTGTATTGATGATAGTTTAATTAACGTTAAAACCCAATTAACCTAAGTTTTCGTACGATTAAGGTTGTATTCGACTAATGATGATGATGATGCCAGCCAGCCAGCAAGTAGGTTTAATAATTGTTAAGTATATAATAGCAAAATATATTATTTTAAAAATATATTCAATAATAATTTCAACTATATTCTACAACCATTATTACATATTATTATACACGTATATCCGTTTTTCTTAACGTGACAAATGAAAAATGTGTCAAAAAAGAAGACAGAAAAAATCTGAAAGAAAAATAATAAAAGATTGAACTACAAAAAAACGAGTAAATACGGTTTAAAACAAAAAAGCGCGTTTAAAGGGAAATTTATTTATTTTTTAATTTTTGTTCACGTTCATTGAGCACAACATTATGAAATTATTTTAATTCTGCATGTGGTGCTCATCCAAAGGTGTCCATTTTTTGTAGTTAGGTATGCAAGTTTCATACTTACTCATAAAATAAATGAAACATAATTTCAATATCCCTACTACATAACACATAACTTGCATAATCAAATACGGTGAAGTGGAAGCATAACGCCCGGTACATTTAAGCTCATTTTTTGTATTTTTATTTTCATGTTTAAGCATTTTACAGTATTGATGTAAATATAAAATATTATACAAAAATGAGGTACCGTGACGAGCATTAAAGTTGAAATAAGAGCTCATTGTTTTGATTCTTTTGCTGGATTAAAATCATTTGTCGAAATTTAGGTGTCGTTATCATTGTTTATTGTTTTCAGCAAATTGTGATATTTGGTTCAAAGCCAACCAAATATACGCATCAGTTTCAGGAATACACACAATTTTCATAACATTTAACATCAAATAAAATGTATACTACTTTAATACAACAAATCTACGCAATACGTTTTGTAATAGTTTGTCCTGGAAATATGCAAATTAATAAATTCATTTGCCAACATCATTAATCATTGATAAAGGTTTTTACTCAAAAAATTTCAAGTGTTTACAACTAAATATTACTGATAGCCACGAGAAACAAGAACAGAAGGCAAATTTATCTGAGTAACTATTGTAAATTGATATAAGCGAGCTGGAAAAACCGTAACGGTAAAGACACATTCGTTCACTACCCACGTCATTCATTACACAGATTTTATCTCTTTTCACTCACCAAAAACTCTTTTGTGCTTAGTAAATGTTTTATCGCTTAAAAACATTCACATTTTGATGGATTGCACTTCAAGGTTATTTTATATGTAAATGTCATCAATTTATTATTATTATTATTATTATTATTATACTGAACTACTAGCTGGTAATGTGCACGTCATGAAAATCACCGCCTGTCTTTTGGTATGAAACCTGCTAACTGGAGCAACTGGAGTAAAAAAAATTATTTCATCATTATACTGACTGTCGTCACAGCGATTGCTTCAATCCAACCGAAAAAGTAACTTGCCGCAGAATATTACATTTTTCCCAGGAAGGACACTCTACTTGTAAAATGGTAGCAGAATCTTGTGGCGGAATATGTTGCATATGACAGCGTTTGCTTCAATCCAACCGAAAAAGTAACTTGCCGCAGAATATTACATTTTTCCCAGGAAGGACACTCTACTTGTAAAATGGTAGCAGAATCTTGTGGCGGAATATGTTGCATATGGATAATATAATATATGTATTCTATATATTCAGCAATTAGGGTTGGTTAAACTTGTCCCAGTGTTATAATTACTGAAAATTATATTGTCTACTGTCTACACCACAATACAGGCTGTGCTCCTAATCTCATCAAAATTAAAATGCTTGATGTTTTGTTTCGGTAAAGAGTGAATGTTTAAGAGGATAATAAACACTTCACTATTTGCTTTACTATCAGATCAAACACCATAAAACAAGTTAGTGACAAGGTTTCACAATAAAACAAACAATTTGCTACTACCCTCGTCATCAAGTAGTCTTGGAAAATTTCACTACAGCATTTGAATTCAAACCTTCCTTCAAACGTCATAATACTTAACAAATGAACTTATATGTACTTTCCAGTTGTCTGGTTCACTGGCTATCACAATAAAGTGGTGTGTAATAAAAACCACTAATTTCTTTAACAAGCGTTGAAATATCTTATTAGGATGGGTTTTTACATGGGATTTCAGAACTTACAGAATTATTTTTTTCGTATTGATATTTTTGTATCAAAGAGCCAAATCCCTCGTAATAACAACGCACTTGTGTTAGTAACAAATGATTTGGAGAACCAATTTAAAGCACTGCTAGTCCTAATTATTTCAAACGCTGAAGGATCTTCGAGTACCTATTTCAAGGAACAACAACTGGACATTTATAACCTTTTCGTGTCGTACGAAATGACAAAATTCTAATATGACTTATAATATGTACATCTAATCTAATATACATACATATGTACATGATGTGTATGTATGTATCTACATATACCTATCATCATCATTGTAAACTTTCTAAACTTTGCATATTATTCAATGTACGTTCAATGCTGATAACTTCCATCACCATCGTGATCATTATTGTACCTGCCATTTCCGCGGAAACTGTTTCCACCATTTCCACGACCTTTATAATATGGTCTCCGCGATGGCATTGCACCATTACCGCGATGGTGTCTAGAAAGCGGCGGAGGTGGAAAGTTATAACTACTTTGAGTTTCTCTTTGTGACCATTGTCGACCAGTGTCATCAACGTCATTGTAATCGTAGCTATTGAATTCATTAGGGTAGTAAGGACGGCCTTGAACATCAGCATGACGGGGTGAACTTCCCATTGGACCGGTATTTCTTGCATATGAAGAATCAATAGCAACACCGGAAACCTCGGTACGTCCTGTGGTCATCACTTTCATGATATCCGCCAATTCTGCAGATTTTTTCAATAACTCTTGTGTCATTTTTTCGGCCCTCAGAACTTCAATTTCTTCCGCAAGTCTTTTTATTTTTCCGATAAAATCTTCCTCGATACGACCACGGCTTGATCCTTGATTCGGGGCACCAGTGCGATGTCTTGGTGGAACATTAGGAAGAAACCCACGACCTCCTCTGCTACCACGTCCATGGCCATACTCATACTCTGGTAATGGTTTTGAAAATCGAGTACTTGAATGGTGTGGCAAAGGTTCTTCAGTGTACGGTGGTGGTGGTTGAGAGGATGGTGGAGGTATAGTTGTTGGAGGCATTGGCATTCTGCCGCGGGAGGTGACGCCACCTCTGACATCAGAATAATCTCCCTCACGACTAAATCGAGGTGGTCCTAATCTCTTTTGCCATTGTGATGGTTTAGGACCACCACCTCTTCCACCACCTTGTCTCTCCTTTTCAAGTTGATTAACCCTTTTGATAAGTGCCGCAATTTGAGCATCTGCCTGAACATGCTGCTGTTGCGGTCGTTCTGTTTGATATTGAGGTTTTGGAGACACGGGTAAAGACCATGCACCATCCACTCCATCGACACCCAAAAAACCAGCAGGTGTCGCAGATGTATTTACCTCAATTTCTCCATTTTTGCTTTGAATAAACTTATTCTTTTTCTTATTCTTTTTCTTCTTAGGTAAATTGGCTTCTGCTCCTTTCTCCTCTAAGCTAGAGTTTGTCGGAGCTTCTACAGTATTTTCTACTTCCACAGGATCCTCTACTGCTGCAGTTAAATTAAACTCAGGCGTTGGCACAGATCGACTACGAATGGGTTTCGATTTATTATCTCTTCCATACCCCTTATACATTTTAAAACTTTCTTGAAGCCTATCAAAGCTAGGTCGCTCGTCGGGGTTAACCTTAAAAATTGACTCCATAACGGAGACAATTTTTGGGGGACAGTCGCTGGGACGATGAACCCTTAGCGGAGAATAACCAGCCTTCAAAAACTGAATAACTCTCTGAAATATTGTAGATATTTTTTTGTAAAAAACTTGTAGAAGACCGAACCAATATTTATGATTAATCAATATATGTACCAGGTTAGAATATGAAGCGCCATATGGCATCGCACCCCTTGTCGAAATTTCCCATAATGTCACCCCAAGTGACCAAACATCTGATGCAAAGGTAAATTCTGATCCCGTAGAGCCATCTTCTTGTTTCTCGATTATTTCCTTAGGCGCCCATCTTACGGGTACGATTAAGTTGCTTCCCGCTAATTTCAGGTAGTTTCCCCCGGTTGGCTCAACAAATCGTAGGATTCCAATGTCCGTAATTTTGGCATTAAAGTAAGTTTTATGTCGACCAACAACACGTCCAATTAAAATATTCCGTGCAGCAAGGTTCCCGTTAACTATATTGCATTCTTGAAGAAACTGGCAACCTTCTATTACGTCTAATACTATTTTGCCAACGGTTTGCTAAATAAAACAGAAAAATGTTTTTTTTTTAAACTTGTACGTACATTGATACTAAACGGACGATAATGTTGAATATTTCTTTGTTAGTTTGTCTTTTATTACAACATCCTCGGGATTTTCATGTTTACTCAAATATTGCAGAATGTTGCCCTCTGGAAAATATTGATAAACCACTTGAGTGCAGTCTATGTCCTCCGTCTGTTCAATAAGTCCTAAAATCGTTACAACGTTTTTATGCTGTAAAGTGAGCAACTTGTTAAGCTCGTTTTGTTGCTGCTCACTAGCTACACGTATTGGACAATGGAACAACTTGATGGCCACGGGGGTTCCACCATGTAAGCTTCCTGTTTCAAAATAAATCTAACAATTAACCATACTAACTGACGTACCTGTGTTTATAGTAAAGTTTGTTTGCAAAGAAGGGAAAAGAATGACCAGAGCCAAGAAAATGAAATGGACTGCAAATGTGCAGGACATTGAATGTTGACATTATTTTCAGGGGCTATATGAGAAAGTACCTTTTAATACTCGACCAAATGCCCCTTCTCCAATTACTTTCCCATTACGAATTTCCCTGTGGCTAAAAATGTGGACACGACCGGGTTCTCCATAGCCATACTCTAAATTACTGGGGAATATTAGAGACTCCTCAGTTTCTCCCTCTTCACCATTGAGACAACTTGCATTGTCCTCGACATTTTCATCTCTCTGTCTGCTACCTTCTTGGAGTAGTCCGCTATATAAGTAATCATTCTCAACAATATGATTAAAAGAATCATGTAACTGTAATCCGGTTAATTCATTTGAAATTCTTCTTCCAGATATAAATTCTTCATCAAAGAACTCTTTCTCAACTTGTACTTTATTATTTGACATGTTCCCTTGTTCGACTCGATCAAAAAGAAAACCAACTAGCTCTGCTGAACTGTCCTCAGGGTTGACATTGTTTCTATTATTAATGGCATTTTCGCCCATTATGTCACATGCGTCTTCAGTAAGATCATCTACGAAATCAGTGGTAGTCCCAGTCGATGAACAATTATTGTGCACCAAAATCACGGATTTACTGTCTTTATTGACAGAGCCGAGATTTGTGTGGGGAGCAAAATTTGTGGTTTCAACAGACTCTTCTTGATGTACCTTATTGTCGATATCATCCTTAGCATTCGGAGTCGGATCTTTTCCAAATAGATTTTCTTGCTTGTTAATAATTGAAGTACTAATGTCACACATGTTTATATTTGTAATGGTGCTGTCTGTTTTAGATGCTGAATTTGTCAAACTCGCGTTACGGGAATTTTCATTTCCCATTATATTTGTAAAAAAATATACTTTTAAAATTGGCTTCCGCCGTTTTGTTGTAATGTACCGTTCTTTTAGATGTTCCAAGTTTATATAATAATGATGGAAATGCTATATTGTAGTTGATTATTAACTCAAGTACTCACATTTAAATTTCACGTTTTTCTTTAAATAATGATTAGCTCAAACTTCTGAAATATAGTTGACCATCGGTAATCAAGCGGCACTGAATACACTTGCTCATTACATAAAAACTTTGCTGTTGGGTGTAAAATGTAGTTGGAAGCAAGGCTTAAAATTAATAAAATTGAAAATGGCTTTAAAACAGGTTATCTTATCGTTCGAACCTAGTTTAAACACTAAATTCTGTAAATATATGCAAAAGTTACAAGTGAAAAAACTGTAGCGGATTCCAATTCAGCAAATAAAGGAAAGGTAAAGCAAATTAGGTATTCCACAAGTTGCAGTTGGCCGTTTTAGCACCTAAGCAATGCAACTGAAACTCATTTTTGTAATAGAGGGCTTCACACTGCAACCTATACTGCTATTGTCTGTATAATCTGTCACGTCGCTGTTATTGGCACGTGAGATAAATTCAATTGTTCGTAATCTTATCACTAGAGTCGTATTAACTACATGTGTTATACTTACTATTGACAAACGATGCCCCAATTTATTAGGCACCTATGCATTTTTTCTGGTAAAACGGTAGTTTCAATTTGGAACATTTTTAAACATTTACATTTTGTCCGATTGTAATCCATCATGCCCAATAATGATAATGATAGTAATAAGGGTTGCAATATTAATTGGACATGTAGCTTTATTTCTACTAAAATATCTGAGTTCTATATAAAACGTTAAATAAAAGTACAATGGTAGTTAAAACCCCAGAGTGTCTGCCAAATTTGAAATTAAATTTATTCAATTCAAAAGTCATAATAGTTTACACTAACGTTTACAAATAAATACGACCAAATAATTCTTGTACAGCTCTTCAATGATTTTCTACGTTATCCAAAATACACAAATCCGGCCGTTGATCCATATCGCCGTATATCAGTGTTAGCACTTAACGCGAAAGGATTGTGGAAACTTGGTCCACTAGAGCCCGAGTACAAAACGAGAGGATTAGGATATGGAGAAGCTGTAGCAGCAACAATGGCCACGACAATCAGAAATAATACCTGTAAACATTAACCAACATTACATTGTAACATTAATTAATACTCAATACAGTCCAATGTATATAAACTTTACCTGGTTATAAAATTTAAAATTGGTCGAAATCATTAGAAATTTTTATAAACTTACGTATTTCATCATTTTTGATGGGTTTGCAGAAAGTAAACAGTGTATAATCAGAAGCGTTTTGAATTCAGCTGAAGTTAGCGTTTGCTTAGTTATAGTTTCGCTAAATTGATAGAACTACTATGCAACATTGGCAATTCGCTGCCTTTTATATATACTGTTTTGAGACGCACATAAGTCATTTACCTTAGCAGTGGTTGCTTGTTAAAAAAAGTAGAAGTAAACGTTTTTTCTCTGACAATGAGTAAATTGAAATTTCACTGTATATTTTGGAAATGACAGCCAAGATTTAAATGACAGATTATATTTATTTTATGGTTAAAATTTCGTTTCTTTAAATAATCAATCACGACGTTTCCTTTATCATTTTCAAATTATCTGTTTTAGCTCCTTTACCTTATCTTGTGATGTACCTTTCTCCGCTTTTTCATAATTTAAAAAACGACGTCAAGTTGCAACTTATTAGAGTTGTCAAGTTGTCGCTGTGTCACATCTAATAGCCATTTAAATGCATTTAAATTGATGTGTATGTGTGCCATGCAACATATGTGTCTACAAGTATAGCTATCTATCTACGTAGTTAAAATTTTGCTGTCGCGTTGCATTTTCTCTAATATAGTAGCTATTATGAGGTTATTATTACGTAACTTACCATTAAACGCTCGAGTCTGGCATTAATTTTTATTCTCCCTGTAGTTGATATAGTGAGCCATGAAAAGTCATGCTGTTCTTGTTAAATTTTATGAAGGAAAATGAGTGAAAAAAACAGTCATTGGATAATCATCATTTTAGCTACGTAAACACACTTTTATAGTTCACGAACTTAAAGGAAACGACTTTGCAAATAATAAAACTGTAAATATGACAAGTTGCAAAATTTTTAAGACGACATATGATACGAGTTTATTTGGTAAAAATGGAGAGTGCTACTTACCGTATTTGTTGAAGTTATTATCAACACACAAAATAATATTATTATGCCAGGGCCATAATCAAAAGTCATAAGAATGATTCAGGTAGCCATGTAACCTTAGACGGAACACAACGTTTTTAGTTCAGCAATAAATAAAAAATATTGTTTGTCTCGTTTTTTTATTACTAGACTACAAAAAATGTTTTTGAGTTATGTTGAAAAACATCGCAAGAAAAAAGTTCGTAGAATTGTTAAAGGTTAACTGAAAGTCACCAAAAGGGTAAACTATTTGTATGGTTGAACCTGCACTTAGAAAAACTAGACCCGTTATTGCTATATTGTCATAATAATAGAATAATAGCGTGATGAAAAAATGACATTAGCGAAAATTGATTTGGGAACGCATTGTAAATTATTACTTATGTACTGTGCCTAAATAATGTAATACATATTATATGTTCGTTGTACATGATAGGAACTAAAACATGTAACGATTTTCATCGTAGTGGTATATTCCTTGTAAAATTCGTTAGTTTACCGTTTTCCTATGGTTAGCAGAGTTCTGAAAACTCCTTTCACCAAGCCTCTCATATACTTCAGCACAGTTATTCTTGTAATTCTAAATGCTCGTCCGTAGTGCATCATTAGAGGCTTGCACGATCGTCGAAATTTACTCATTATGGTTTTATCATACTTTGTTGGCCAACGATGACATTTCCAACTCTCGAGCACTTTGACGCTATGCCAGTGGAAGTATCCAAATAATTCTAAAACACAAAGCCAAGTAACGGCAGCTATGATTGACCACGATAACAAAACCATTTTCATTGTGTCACCCATTTTGTCACGATGCTTGCTTATCAAGAAAACGGCAAACATCACAAGTTGTGTGACCATGGCTTGCATGGGTACTAAATTATATCCAACAACAGCATTCATTGTTCTCAGCAGAATTTGAAGCTCCCGATAGGCTAGCATGAGGTACGTTGGGCGGCGTAAGCTTGGAATGGTTTTGTACATTTTCATTTTAACATTTAGTTCTTTCATACCAAAAGGCACGATGGTATCACTGAAGATGATAAAAAAAACTTGCACGATCGCGATATTCATGTATAAATTAAAGGTCATGAACAAATGGTACAGGCGAGTCAAGGTAAGTAGTGTGTAGTATAAATACACGGGCTCCTTTATGTGCACCACAAATTTTGTTAAGAGTACCGGATTTGTGGGAGAGAAATAAAAGTATAAGTTGATAAGAAGGAACGAAATAAAACAACCGATGAAGGCAGCGATCATCAAGAACTCTTTAATTGCTCCACGTCTTTTCTGTGAGTGATAGCCGGATTTAGTGTAAAAATGGACTAAAAATTAAAAAATACATTAGAAACTTACAATTAGACACTCTACTACCATCATTCATGTCTGCTAATCTGTGAATGACATTATTTTGTAAAAAGAATTATTTTACCAATGTATTCTGAGTAATTTAAAACACTATTAAACATATAAAGTCCATCATCGTTTGGCCAATACATAATGGAAACTACAAGAGAGGCTACCACAGCTCCGATGAAGAACATAAAACACACGTTAAATTTTTTGTAATCTTTCATTCGGTAAAATCTTGATGTTTCAATTAACAAAAATATAAACCAAGAAACAAAAACTAGTAAAAAGCAAAATGCTTTCAATTTTGCCTGCTGGCATTTCTTCAAACGTGAATTGGTTTTATCCCAAGTGTACGGAATCACTCCAAAGTAAGCGCAGATGAAGAGGATAAAACCTCCAAATTTATATGCACGACAACTTAGCATTTTTCAGTTTTTTGGGCACCAGCACAAACTTATCACTGTCGCATAAGACGCTTTTCGGTATGTATAAATATTTTTACGATTTGTAAAAATCAAAAATACACTTGGTTTTAAGCGCTGCTGGTATGTAATATGCAAATCCTTGTATTTTTACAGTTATAAATCTACCAGAATGATTCCCAATTCCCAAATTCCTATTACAACGTTTTACAATAATAGCTTGTCAATTTTGTATATCGACATGTCCATCCACTTGCATTATAATGTCCGTTTATATATTAATTTCACATTAAACAACTTCGAGAAATAATGTTTCAAACCTACATGAAAAATATAATTACATACAACATAATTTCGACTAAATTGATTTAATTCTGTCGATCTGAAATTGTTTTACGGATATTATTACTTAAATGTAACAAATTTTATTGTATTTATTTTATTATCAGAGAAAAACATATCACTTAGTACAGAGGAAAAACATTGACAACGAAGAAAAAATTAAGTGTTAAGAATGTAGAAAACTTCCGAAAGGGGTTGATTTTGAGGGAAGGTACCCATAACTGAGATAGCATTTCCTCTTTGAATGGCAACACTAAGACGTTGAATACGTTGTTTATTGTNAATTATTTTATGCAAACACAAATTGAAGCTTTTCTGGGGTGACATATACATATACGAGCAATCAACTGTAACTGATGGTATCACATCTCGTCATGTCCTCCAACTTGGAAACTTGTGGAATTATTTCTGTGTTAAAGCGACAACTCCATATGTAGTCAAAAGACCAAACATCTTTAAATTAAAAAATATATTTTCCTAAAAGTTGTGTCCCTTCAGTTTACTCACAAGCTAGAGTACTGGATTTTCCCAATTTAATTGCATAATAAAGTGATTCTTCGTCGTTGGTAGAGGAGACAGGAGTGTTCACAAAGTTACTCGGCATTCTGTTGTTTATTTTGTGCATGCAAACATTTTTATTTCTACGTTTGCACAGGAAGATCTCATCATCGCCAACGGTAATTTGCAATTTGAAAGGTGGGGTCTTCCGTTGTATATAGGATATACGGATTAGTATAGTTTATAAATAGTTTATAAATATTTTTCAACAACGAATACCGAGTATTTTTGTGAACATGGAACAACGAAAGGGGAGACGCCGTGGTATCATGGGAACAGTCCAATTATTCTACAACGGGACGGGGTATTGAAAAGGGATTTTTTTTATCTTTGAATTGTTTTACCGATCCAAGGAAACTGTAGGTCAATACAAAGAATAAACAGGATACAGCGATAGGTTCACCGCAGTCAACTTCTTGAGCGAAAGCAATTAACATTAGTTTTTCATCTTGGGGTAATGCAATCTGCCGTCTTTTACTGAAGATCCATTTTTTGCTGGAAGCTCGAACCTGTACACATTCATTCATATCCATCACACTATCTTTCAAACAAAATGAACAAGTAAAATTGTTACGTACCCTTTTCGGTAAATCACAGGCAACCAAAAGAAATATACTTATGGTAATACAAAACGTGACCGTGTGCCACCGGCCGAATTTCGCGTCACTTTTATCTCTAAAAATTTCTGGTAAGCTTGCAAGAAACGACAATATTACAACGTTAACTACAAGTAAAAGGTCGCCCAACAAACAATTTCCATATTCCACTTTTGACCGTAAATTATCATATTCGCTCAGCACATTGATAACAAAAGCAAATTCATTTCTTCGCAAATAATATTCAAATTTTCGTCCTAGTCCGTTGAGTTTTATCAATAAAAAGACCAATAGAAGTCGAGGCAATATGTAAGCCTGACATCCATGCAAATACACAAATTCTAAGAATTTCGTAAAACAAATCAGCAGAATTCGAATAACATTGTCCATGTTTTCTGTAGTGTCCCATATCCAAAAGAAAACGCTATGATACCCATTATATATAGTATCGTCAAACCAAACCGAAAATATCATTTGAAAAGAATATATACCGACAGCAATGGTCAACACGACAAGTTTCTCATTAGTTACCGGAAATATTTTTATACGACTAGGAATGATGTGGTCAACGTTAGTTAACTGTAAGAACGTCAGAATATCCTTTTGTCGACACCACACTATATTAGTGCTAATCATAACCATTACACTGCCCCCGATATTTCCAACAGTTCGAAGGAGTTGGGAAATGTCCGATGTTAGATAAAAGTATGTGGAAACGTTTGCAGCATAATAGGCCGTTGTTGAAATGAGCGCAGATAAATAAATCACGGCGCAGGCAACCTGTAAAAAATGTTGACAAAGTTAATCAGACGATTGATTGCCTATATTTGAGCTGTAAGCTTGGTTTCGATTCCCTTTAACTAAAGTCCACAATAGAGAGGTCATTACCTCTCTGTAGCTTATTAGCTAACTATACCCAGCTGTCTTACCTTCTGAAACTTATTCGATTTCAAAGTGTATTCACCACTATCTTTAACTTCCACTTTGAATGGAACAAACAAAAAGTAGTACATTAAATCTAGGCAGGCTTCAAAGTAGAATTTTTCAAAGCAGCCGTCTTCAGTTTTTATATACGAGCTGATTACCTTTTTGTTCATTTTTTATTGTTATAAGAGTGTTTCTAACAGAATGGGGTTATGTCAGATGTGTTGCTTAAAACTGGATAAAGCTTGTTGCTTAATTTAGTTTTGAATTTTCCTGGTGTATATACTTGTTGACGACCGTTTACAATTGACATAATGCTAGAAAGGTAAGTGATGGGGTACGTGTGACATGCTACTAGAAATCGTTTTTTGTTCGTGTATCGATCGAAAATAATTATTTTGTACAATATAAATAAACAGGTCAGTAAACTAAATATATACATATTTTATGAAATAAAATGTCACGAGTGTCATTATAACCACCCAACAGGGAAGTCCAGGAAAATAATATTTACGCTAATGTTTTATTTCATTACTTTACTACATTAAGATTTTAATATTTTCATTAAGTAACAAGAAATATTCGCACGAATAATTATTTGACCCATTTAAAATAGAATTTGTACAAGTTCTATACAAACCTTTTAATATGATTGGATCTTAAAATGGAACGATGGAAGGTTCATTGGTAAAGGTAAATACTAGAATTTTTGAAAGGGGCATTTTGTCACCGTGAGTTCTGGACAATTGAAATTAAAGTGCGTTTCCTACTAAAATTACTGTGCCACTAATGCTATATGGATGGTACACCTTGAAAAATGGATATTGCTCCAAATTATACCCCGAGAGGTATGATTATATATATTATTGCTGGGTTACTATACTTGGACCAGACTGAAGTAGAACCATTTCAAAGGTGAATACTGCATTTAATACTGTCAATATGAAAGGCTTCGTAATAGTGAAGTAGCCCAATGCTGAGAATCCTATTTTCACTGTTCTAAGTCGCAACTCTGCTCTTTCAATCTGAAAAAAAAACAAAGCAAAAGCATGTTTATAGTTCAGAACAACCAACAAGAGACTATAATCGTAGTAGGTAGTAACACACCTCCTTAGTACGGCAGGATAATGGACATTTTTCCAGAATGCCCCTAATTTTGCCAGCATATTCGCTTAGTTGGGCGCAACAGAAAATGACTATAAAAGTTTTACTAAGCAACTGCAAAAATGAACTGATTAAAACACAATTGTCTAAAATTGTCTGACCTGAAGACAATTCCGACCGAAGCAACCTATTTAGTGAAATGCAGATGTAGTAAACATTACTCGAAATTGATAAAAATATCAAAGGATTTAAAAAGTAATTGAAGTTTTTAAATAATTCCACCATTTTCTCATGCTCTGTCACAATCTGAGTCCAATCCCGTGACCATCGTAATTTTCCCGACGCATATTTCATTTTACTTTGTTCACAGTGTATTTTAAATTGTCTATAAAGAGCATACGCAATTACGGAAACAAGCACGTCTCCAAATGCCCATCCATAAACTGTCCACTTGTCACATAAAAACAGAATTACGGTAACGTAGGGATTGTACGAAAAAACACGGCAATACTTGGGAAAATTCATTTGATAATAACTTTCCAAATACGATGTTGTTGACGTAGGGTAGTCAGACACGAGTAGGAACTGAAACTGAACGAACCCATTCTGTAGAATTGTGGTTATCAAAATAAATCCCGCAACCAAATTTAAATGTCTATACAAAGAAAAGTCTTGAACGTTTTTAACTTTGTAGTTACGCCACAAGGTAAACAAGCGTAGAAATGAATGTTGATGAACATACATAAATCTGTAAACAACCAAACCGCTCGCGTAAAAAACAATGTAGGCTGTGTTTTCGGCCAATTTTGTTGTATCAAGGGCATCACCATCACGGAAGTATATACACGTAACAACAGTTTGGAGAACCGTATTCAACAAAAGAATTGTCATAACAAAAATGCAAAATACACGGGAATAAAAATTGTATGGTAAAAGGGTCGAGTTTAGGTCATTTTGAGGTGAAAGTTGTGTCAATTTTGAAATTTGGACAAGACCGAGGACTTTGCCAAAGTAAAGTAATAACTTCAT
Source organism: Callyntrura guangdongensis (assembly GCA_027744295.1). NCBI lineage: Eukaryota > Metazoa > Arthropoda > Collembola > Entomobryomorpha > Paronellidae > Callyntrura > Callyntrura guangdongensis. The sequence continues at coordinate 19,115 of JAHZNB010002045.1, forward strand.
ACAAGTCTGTAAGTCATCCACCATGGATTGTTTGTATAATGTTCTCAAATTGGTACGTCTGCTACTGATAATTGCTATGCTACTTGTAGTTTCCCTGGTAGGGTGTACAAAACTGGCTGGAAATTTACTTCTTGTCGGTGTCGCGTTTCTTGGATCCACATTTCGAAATTCCATGACACAGAAAGGCGTATCAATGTGAACCCTGTTATAGACAGGAATAGTTGTCGATTGTAAGTAATAAAGAAAATGGACATTTTAAAACCTTCTTGAGAGCTGACTTTTTTATGGCAAAAGTAACAAATTTAGAAGAGTTTCGGTTTAACACTAATGGCTTTAAACAGTAAATTAGTGTTAAACAAGTCGCATACACGTAACCTTATCGATTCATGGAAAGTCTAGCAACACTAACACTACTTTGGC
>JAHZNB010002046.1:0-18194 GCA_027744295.1 Callyntrura guangdongensis
TCAGCAGCTGAATAATCTGACGGAGTCCTTCCTCTTGCGGTTGCCAACACATCATTTTTCTTTATACATAAAAAAAATAAATAAATATATAATAATAATAAAACACCGGTTAGTAAAACCCCGTATAATAAAATCAACGTTGCACGTGCACCCCCATGGCGTAAAAAAAATTCCCCCCCGGAAATATAGATTCGAGTATTAATTAAACCCCGCCAAAAAAAATCCCAAAAAAATCCCAAAAAAAAATCCCCCATCAAGATTACCACATATCCAACACCAAATCAAATGTGCAAAACGTACAAAAAAACCTATAACGATAAAAAAAAATGAATTGAAAAAAACCGATAAAAAAAAATAATAAAAATCGCACCTTACGTGATTGTGTAAATCTTACGGAACAACGAGCGGCTCAACGATAATAATACGTGTAAACGAGTAAATATGTTAAAAATAATAATAATAATCGAAAGAATGTCTACACAAAAAGCACACGATGATATAACTATGACACACACGTATATACGATCCCGGGTGTGTTTATAATACCCCCCGGATTAATTTAAAAAAAAAACATACAACTATTAACTAAACACTGAAATAACGACTCTGTAGTAAACAAAGATAGTGTGGTGGAGTCAATATTATTAACACGGCTGAAGAACAGAATATCACGAGAATATCTCTAGACAGGTTACAAAAAAAAACCAAAGAAAACCGCTAACAGAGTATTTACAGAATTACTACTTTTCTCTCACGATTTATAAACGTTTTATACTCTTTTTGTGGATAAAATCATAGATGACACGATAGATAAACTAATTAATTTACGTAAAAATAAATCCCCCGACGTCCAAAACCATAAACTACACAACAACAACAACAACACGTAAAAATAAATCCACCGACGTCCAAAACCATAAACTACACAACAACAACAACAACAACAACAACGAGCAGCGATTCAGCGAGATTTTTTTTTTATAAATCAAAAAAAAGGGAGAAAGTAACACGAAAGTTCTGATGATGTATGTCTCTTCCGACTAAATCCCCCGTGAAAAAAAAGAGAGTCAACAAGTGATATATTTAATATATTTTAATGCAAATTACGCAAACGTGTTGGATGAATCTGTCGATGAACAAGTAACGGACTGATCGCTGATGATTCAGGGATCAATAATTTGGTCGTCGTAATAAATTTATTATTATTGTCGATTGTTATTTTTCCCTCCGCAGCAATATCGTCATACGAAGGATCGACGAAAACAGCAACACAGGTATGTAAATCTTCCACACGTGAAACCGATAATGCCGAGTAATTAACTAGCAACGGGCTATAATCAGTCATCATACTGTGCAGGCAAAACGTAGTAATATTTATATTTTATATCTTCAAAAAAAAAAACCGAATAATCCTGATCACACACGGTCGTCGTCAGTCAAGTGTTGTGTAACTCCCATTTACACACACACACACCTCTCTCTCCACAAAAAAAGACTTTCGAAGCACACACGAAGAAATAGAATATATTATTAGTTACCCTAACCACTAAATAATTACATTTTTAATTTTAATTTTTTTTAAAAACAAAATAATTTTGTCTTTTTTCTCATAGCACAAAAAAAAAAATTTTTTTTGCGAGCGACTGTGTAAGGAATATAATAATAGCGTTTTTAATACATGCACCACCTCAACTACTACACACACACGAGAAATGCACACACATACATAAGAAGAGAATATTTTATTAGTTACCCTAACCACTAAATAATTACATTTTTAATTTAAATTTTTTTTTAAAAACAAAATAATTTTGTCTTTTTTCTCATAGCACAAAAAAAATTTTTTTTTTTGCGAGCGACTGTGTAAGGAATATAATAATAGCGTTTTTAATACATGCACCACCACCTCAACTACTACACACACACGAGAAATGCACACACATACATAAGAAGTGAGAGAGAAAAAAAATATTTTGAGTATTTTCACCCGAAAATCCGTTCTTCCGTATATACACAGGATAACACAATAAACAATATGTGATGATGATGAGAGTCACAGACAGAGAATAATATCAACACACGGTGTGCGGCGGTGTATTCTCTCTCCCGTACAAAAAAAAACGTCGTCTCGGTCGCTGTCTCTGCCCGTGTGTTCTCTCTCGACACGACACCACTACTACTATACTCCTCGTTCCTTCGTGGAAAGTACACTTTTCTCCTACTCCTCAACCAAACATCAAAATCACCTCCTCTCTCTCTCTTCTTCAATACTTGGCGTATCGTGCTATCGTGTTTCTTCATGATGCCAAGTCACTTTTGGGCATTTTTTTTTTACCCAATACTGCACATTCTCGATCAGAAAGAGTACCTTGCGGTATACACGTACACGTTTACACGCAAACTTCAATTTAGTTTACATTACTCCTAGTAGTTAGTTTCCTAGTAAACTCACATGACAGTGACAGTAGTAGCTTCATCATGTACCTACATATATATACTCGGTCGCGGTCGCACCGATGCATCTTATAACCTACATCCATTACACCAAACACCCCTCATCCAATAACCCCAAAGTTTTTTATCACAATAACGTCCGTTTTAATCACTTAAATTTATCATAGTCGATACAAAAATTTACGCTAATCATTAAAACATCCTTTGATTTTAAATTTTGTTAGTTTTTGAAACAGAAAACGCTTCAAGACAACAATTCTATAAACTGCAGCAAACGCCCTCGAGCTACCTATATCTACCCTTGCATTTGTGCCTAAATTTCTGTTATAAGTGCCAGTTAAGGCAACGATTGAAGACTCAAAGAAACTTTTTAAAGGGCGTAAAATAATATTCTACATAAACATTTTCTTTACTAAACTATCAATTTAAATTCAAACCCCCCTTCACTCTTCTCCCAACAAAACCGGCTATGTACACGATTAGTATTCTATCGGATGAATCGTGTCGAATTTTATTGTTGAAAAAATTGTCTGCTCAATTTGATGTCAGGTAGTAAATCATAAAATGAATCAGTCAAAATGCATAGTCTCACTTATGCAACATGACTCAATTAGCCTTTACTTGGGAGCTGGAAACGATTCCACAGAAAGGACTCACTATTTTGCATTTACTACCCTTATCAAACAACCAATTGGTTGATATCAAAATCTGGGGTCAATTCTTTACCGTAAATTCACACTCCATAATAAGTATTCCAAGCTGTTTCCAAGTACATGAGTTGTTTGTAATTATCAACGCAAAACAATCAGTTTTTGTCACTAATTTATACTAAAGTCTCAAGCAGCTGCTGTCTTGTGCTGCGTTAGAGAGCGATCATTTAGCGAAAATTAAAATCCATCTTAGTTGTTAATTTTAACAATCTAATTCTCCAATTATAATTGCAAGTGTTCATAATTTTATGGATATATTTATACGTTAAAAATATACAGTATAAATATACAATTCGAACCGTGTGTTAAGTTTAAAACCAACATATTTTTCTAAATTATCGCTGTATCTGTTAGTATCCAGAATACGAATGAGGGGTCCCTGACTAAACACCCTGCCCCGCCGACCATATGAATATAATGTTGTACCCCGATACAATAAGCAAAAAAGGACAATTCATTCATGCGGTCGTGCAGTACAAAAAAAAATACACATAGCATTCATCATAATCACACCACCACCTCTCTATCACCTTTTACCTGAACAATAAAATAGCTTGTGTGTATACAGAAGAAGAGAAAATAGATAATATGATGATGCACACAACAAAAACAGGGGGCAGGGCTATTTCCAATAAAAAACCCCCCAATAAAAACATTAATCGTTCACTTTCGGTTTTATTGTTTTTGATTTTTCACACGACACACACAAGACAAAGTTATTAGAACAACCCTAAATAATATCGACAAACAAATTTAACAAAAAAGTTAACCTAATTAAATCGGAAAATATATATAAGATGATAACCACATCGAGTTACTCATAACATAAGTACTCATTACCGAAAATCATCAATTCTTCTCCCCACCAAACTGCTCATATAATAATTCAACGAAACTACCATTAAAATAACCAGTAAAAAATATTAATTAACCGATTAAAATAAACGGCCACTAAAATTGACATGAGCTACAAAGGACAACACGTCGGTCGAGGTAAGAAAACTTGGAACGGTAAACTGATTAAAACACCCGGGAACACATCTACCGGGAACCTACAGCACTATACTATAATCCAGATTGTATTTGTCAAGGTTCACTAACAACAAGTAGTTCATTAAACGCTACATAGATGGGAGCACGAGTCTGTGAAAATAAACGCTACCCATATACACAAAACACAATGCTCGAGTGGTAAAGTAAGGTCTCATCATCATCACAACACAAGTACATCAGCTACGAAAACAAACCAATCACAAGAACGTATATTATACCAAGTTTTTCATGAGAGCACAGCTGACTATAACCACAACAACGCTGATAATAAAACTCTCTCATCTCATCATCATCATCTTATCGTATTTACAGCAACAAGAGACTTTTTACTTTGACGTGTGAGGTTGCGTATTAAAATTGTGTGGGTGCCTGACAGCACCAGCAACGTATATAAGTATAGAATAAAAAGAGAAAAAAAAAGTGAAAAGGAGGTTAGAGATATCCACTACCACCACCGTCATGATTTTATTATACTATTTTAGGAAACAATCGAAATCGCGTCGCGCAGCTTTAAAGTGATATAGTAAAGATCCAATAAATAAAAAAAAAATCATTGTGGAGCTGATAAAACAAAATGTCTGATTTAACGGAAGAGTGGAGTAAACAACCCGGGTCTCGTGTAGAGGAGAAGAATGATGATGAAGAGGCTGAAGTAGGCCTTGTTGACCGCGAGGATGCTCATGATGATGATGATGATTGCACCCGTTCCCAACTCAACCTGGACACGATCCCAATAGAGGTATATATAAACCAACAGCAGCATTTTTAAACCCATTTCAGTAACGTGGATAAGTTAAAACCAAAAAAAAAAAATCCCAATTTGAAGGTTCTCCTCCAAATCTTTAATTTTGTGGACGCGACGTATCTCCTGCGTAACGTGACGCTGGTGTCTAAAATACTTCCACAAAATCCTCTCGAACGAGATGACGTGGAAGATAAAAATGGAGAAGCGGTGGGGTGGAGAAGGTGGGAACGCGTACCCTCCCGTACCACGTAAGTATAAAGACGCACTTTCTAGCAATTATCTTCAAATCCAGCAGCGATAGTAGTATAAACGCAAGCCCGGAATTTATGCGTATATATATAGTTTCTCGGTTGTAAAGTTCTCGCAGACGGTCCGGTTGAACCCCCCGAAAAGGACAATGTAGACTCATCACCGAGTCCCGCACAGGAAGGACCACCCACCTCCCCGTACCCAGAGATCTACTCGTCGATATTCACAACGTCCCGTTTCCCATGGTCACGAGCGTGTGTGAAGAGAGAAGAGCAGATAAAGGTGTGGACAACAGGAACGGACTCAAAGTTATCTCAAGTAACGCTGACATCTCACATAGGGTGCATCGACAGCATCCAACTGTTCAACATGAACAACACGATGCTCCTCGCGTGCGGTTCCCGTGACCGTACAATATCGTTGTGGAACGTGGAGCAAGCGATATCGGAACAAGAGCAACCGGAATCCGCAAAACTGAAAATCCTGAACCGAGCCCACGACGGATGGATTTGGGATTTCGCAGTCAACTCCAACAACCTCTTTAGTTGCAGCTGGGACACCACAGCGAAAATTTGGGACCTCAACACCCTCACCGTCACGTCCGAGTTTAAGTACCCAAAAAAAATAATTCATATACAACAATTAAAAACTGCTTTAATTGCAGCTGTAGAGACGCCGATGAAAGCTATTGATACTACATCATTGAATTGATACAAAAAAAATTGATCAGTCGACCTAGTATGCAAAATTTGAGCTAATTTGAATAGTTTAATTTTTGACCCCAAGGGGGTCGACCAAATTTGCTGAAATTGCAATCCAGAAATGCCACTAACCTAACTCACCAACAAAATAGTGTGCCAAAATTTGAGCCAAATCACTTGAAGCGTCTCTCTGGCCTGTAGAGTGATAATGACACACAAACAGACAGACAAATACACACGCTATTATAATCTCAATAATACCTTTCATCGGCGTATAATATAATTATCCCTATAAAACTAAATCCGCGCTTAAAACATTCGATTGCAGATCAAATTCCGCGCTGCTGTCAATCTCTTCGAACAACACGACAACAGCGATAGGAGCGTTCAACCGTAAGATCCTGCTGCTAGACCCTCGGGAGTGTTTATCGAAAGCAAAGTCAACGTTAACAACGCACACGCGATCAGTGCTATCCCTGGGCCTGGACACGAACTACATAATTTCGTGTGGAGAAGACGGCGTAGTAGCACGTCACGACCTGCGAACAAACAAGCTGGAGTCAAAGTTCAAGCTCCCTCCGACGTCAGAGTCCCGTTCCCCGTACCCGACGTGCATGTCCTTCCGAGAGACGCTAATCCACGTCCCGTACTTCTACGTGGGCGACAACACGGGTAACATCCACCTGATAGACCTGCTAAAGTTCCGTATCACGCAAACGAGAAAACTACACGCGTCCCCAGTCCGTGGAGTATTCAACAACCTCGGCAGCGTGGTATCGTGCAGCCGTGACGGTAAACTAGTAGTGAGCAGCTCATCATTGGGATTAACGCAACTGCGTCAAGTCGACGTTGGCGATAAAATTGAGCTCCCGTGTGTTCACAGTCTTGACAACGTTGTCGCATGTGGAGGAGGGGACGGTGCCGTCCGTATCTGGGGTTCTACCACAACCGTGCTTTAAAACTTTTTTTTTTCTCAGAAACCACTATACTCTCTCTATAACTTTACGTATTATTTTTAAAAAAAAAACTCATAAAATAATCCAGACTGACGATATCTATGTTACATATATGCACTCTCGTTTCTCTTTTCCTTTTTGTACGATTTTATTATTATAATTATAATTTACTAACGTTTAATAAAAAATACACAACAGCCACACAAAAAAAACTGAGGAAGAAGACGAAGGAATATAAAAAAAAATTATTAATTAGTTACTTAGTCTCCTTACTCGAGACTCGAGTTCGTTCACCAGCGTGTACGCATCAGATATAGAAGTTGTCTGTAAAACAAACGCCAAAAAAATAACTCGTTAATAAAAATCATTATTGCATAACGGTGTGTTTCGAAAAGCGTGATGTAACCCACCATAATTAGAAAGATCCTAACAGCAGACGCGGAGTTGGCAGTATCCCCTCCAGTTGCACTCCCACCGTCCTCCTCCTTCTCCACCGCTTCCAGATCAACAGCCATGAGCCTAACGTTCTTGTCCCCGACTTTCTCGACCCTCATCCCATCCCAAACTTTCGTGTTCAGCATCACGCGTAAACTCCCTTTAGACCTCACGATCAGCCGAGACGACACGGAATTGTTCTCATCCGGTGTTTTAGAGTCGTTCAAACGAAGCAACCCCCGACCTCGTTCCACCCACGTTGAGTTACTACTATCGAATATGAACAGGCGACAGTGCAGCTGAGAAATAGATAAGTCAATCGTTTACCTCTCACAAATTTTAAATATACACGAATAAAATATGGTTGATTTTTATAAACAAACCTGTAGCGCGTTAACCTCCCCTTCCTCCCCAGTGATAACCTCCCTAACAATATCACCCGCGACCCCACAATCCTCCCCACTACTGGAAATCACAACGCTCGGTTTCTTCACCCCACTACTACTACTACTACTGTCGCGTTCCTCCTCCTCATTACTATCCCCTTCAATTTTCCGTTTCTTCCCGCTAGGACTCCCCGCACTCATTGGAACAGCCCTTTCCTCACAATTCCTCCCAAACACAAACTCGGCGCTCGTCGACGAAGCACCATCAGCGGTAGTGGCACTTTTCCGAGTAGTTACACTACTACTACTACAACTCGTACTACTGCTACTACTACTACTGCTGCTAGTAGCACACCCGCCGATATCCCTGTTACTACTACTGTTGCTACTGCAAATGATGTTATTGCTTCCCCCAAGTTCCTCAGCCCCACCCCCATCATCCTTCCCAAGCGGAACAAAAACGTTATTAATTTTGGCGTCGCTAGCCGAAGCCCCTCCAGAACTGGTAACAACCCCCTGAGCTGGCACTTTACACCCAACACTCCCAGAGTTTGGTATAAGTTTAGGCGGTCTGAGGACGAACCCACTACTACTACTACTCGAGCTGGTGTTACCACTACAACTGCTAGAACTCTGTTGTTGTGAAGTGCAGGAAAACTTGAAAGCTGAAGGCCTAAGAATCGGACCCCGTAGATAATTCTGCGACAACGGCAGTTGCGTCAAACCACCACCTCCACTTCCAAACGGATTAGACTTGGAATTTGACGACGACGACGACGAGTGGAGTGAGTACGGAGAGCAGATAGGAGCTGCAGTTAAACAAACACATTTCAACACGTACGTAATTACACAAGTGATAAAAAAAACGAACTTAAATCCTCTACAAACTTCAAAGATAAATAATTTGTAATAATAATATCACGATAAAAAATAAACGTACGATGAAAGAGTTCGCGATCAGAGTTACAAGTAGCGCCAACGCCATCGTTGCTGTCGTCATCCTCATCGTCCTCCTCATCATCGACCTTAGTATCCCTGGCCCTCATGCTATCACCGACTAATCTGTCCACAAGAAGAAGATTCTTTCGTCGAGCTGACAAGATCGGGCTCCTTTTGTTTATCCACTCCCACCTCCGCCACCGCCGTTGTTTTAGTCCCTTCCGGCGAATTAACTGGCTCTACGACAAAAAAAACAACACCAAAACCACTTTTACACGTAACTACTCCAAAATCTGAACCCCATTTAAAAAGATAAATTTTTGAATAATATAAAAAGCGAGATTATAAAAAAAAACTGACTAGCTTCCGCCTCATTACTGCTAGATTCGTCCTCATCGGGTATACTCCTGGATGACACTCGCGACTCGCACCCTTTGTTATCACTGCTGCACACCACAGACTCCACGACGTTATCTGTTTCTGACATTTCCTCGAATAGTTTTTACGTTCCAATTACGTGTATGAATATGTATAAAAAAAACTTACGAATTTAATCTACCAAGTGTGTTTGTATGATTCCCAAAATTTATCGTGATAAAGTATGAATAATATATTTAAAATGTAATTGTTCCTATAAACGCATTAGTTTCTTTCAGATGATATAATGGAAAAAAGCGGATTTGGGAGTAAGAAAGAAATATTATTTATTACATAAATGGTTTTTTTTTGTTTATCACTGTATATACAACCACTACCGTCCGTTGTATAAATACAAAGCATTATAATATAAAGTATGAACTTGGAAGTTGCCGCGATAATTTTGGGGTAAGATGGGGTACAATCTATGATACGTATACGCGTTCAACTCGTACGAGGTAAATATCATATGGTTTTTTTTGGTAGTTTTCATCAGTTTTATCTTTCAATCGTCACCATCACTACAACAACACACGATCTCATCGACCGGCCCCCGACGACAGACAGACCTGTAGTAGTGTCGCCGGTAGTGTCGGGACCATCATGAAAGTCATAAAATCGATACTGTAACGTTACACGGATGACAAGACACGCATAAAATTTTAGAGCAATAAAAAAAGTCAGGCAGAGAAAAAGGTTTTATTGTCATGACAGGACATGATGATTTTTTTAACTATTAGGAAGGAGTACACTTTGTTTGTGTGATAATGTGATTGTGACTACAATAACAACCGCGTGCGCAAGCTTTATAAACGCTTGTGTTGACCGCAACTCTATTCAAATTAAAACCATGCGTAATTTAATTAAAAGGGCATTTTCTGGGAAAATGACCATGTGGACCAACACGGTAATTAATGCTTTAAATGTTTTTTCATATGTTAAAAAATCAAAAAAACCTTAAAATAAAAGTTACTAATTTTATATATTATTATTTTAAAATGAATAAAATATTCACTCATTCCACCAGATCTCAGGGATGATAATGTTCACGGTAGGAGACTACGTGGAGCAGAGGATAGAAGTGAGCTCGGGCGTTATTCCCAGCGTCAGTACGGATAGGCTGAGTGAGTAGCTTTAAACGCTAATAATATAAAAAAACGATTGATTACGTATAAATATATATTTATACACGCTTCCGTGTAGGTAGAATGGCAATAGTGGGCGCATCACAAGGTCCTCCGCACGTGATTTTCTACCGAATTCTGGACTCTCGATTCCCCGGTGAAGGAATGAAACCGGTGTTGAAGAAGATTCTAGCTGACCAGTTAATAGGCTGTCCGTTGTTCAATGCTCAGTTCTTCGTTGGTGCGTGTATTTATACGATTTTTTTATAAAAAAATGTCAGAGAACACGGTGATGTCAGTTGCGTATGATATAGCTAAAGCTAATCAAGTCAAATAAATTACATAAAGCGTACTAACTACATAAGTTGTAAACACAGCGCTGTTCTCTGAATTTTTTTTTAATTCGTGTATTTATGATTTGAACATACTTTTAATTTACAGGAATGAACATGTTGGAAGGCAAGCCGTTGTCAGACACGTGGTCAGAGTTTAAGAAAAAATTCCCAAAGATCTACCTAGTGGACTGGTTAATATGGCCGCCTTGCCAATTCATCAACTTTATGTATATCCCTCAACCGTACAGAGTTCTTTTCGTCAACACCGTCACCACGTTTTGGAACGTGTTTCTGGAAACGTGTTTCTGGTAAGCACATGCATACACCCATTGAGGTATTAAATAGATATTTAATACCTCAATGCATACACCGCCAAGCGTTGCTAAATTACTTTTGTGGTTCTCCAATTCTCTTCTTCCATTTTTTAATTTATTATTTAACTCCAGATAATATTGATAAAATTGATTGATTTGTGGAGTAGCGAAATAGTTAACGCAGAGATCGAGAAGAGAAAATACCATCTCAGAGTTTTAGAGCGCTAAGTTTTATTTTATATTTTTTAAAAAAGCGGATTTTAGTCGATGATTTTTTAACTATATAATTAAAGTAATTCGTTATCGCTCAGTTGCTCCAATTGTAGTAGATGAAAAACAGGCCAACATGAATGATGCATGTTTCTCATCATCATCATCATCATAAAAACGTTCTACAGATTTGTTACAACACAATTTGTTTTAGTATTTTTGTTGGTCACACCAAACAAAGTAATTTTTCGAACAACACAAATTACCTACAAACCTAACACTAAAATTCTAATTCGTATATTTTCTTTCTTATTCTCGTCTGCAGTCATACATGAAACACTACGTAAGTGAATTTCTAAAAAAAAATTAAAAAAATACCCGACCATATAAAATAATAAAATAAAATAAAAATTGAACTCTTCATGTATTTTTCTACAGGACCAGCACGAAAAATGAAGAGGAACCTGTCGAAATAATTAAAAAAAATACATAGCGAACACAAAATTAGGAAGAATATCATATATATAAAGGATTTTTTATTATATAGTATGTTTTATTTACAGATACAAAAAGGAAACATCTCTGAGCATATATAATATTAATAATTTAATGAATATATAATAAACCGAAAATGTACAAACTAGACTAGCGAACAGTGTAAAATTTTTTGCAAATTAAAATATATATGATTAAACAGTTTATTTGTGTTGGTAAAAGTTTCTTATTCAAAATCTTTGTCATCGTCGTCGAATAACATCTCTGAGCATATATTAATAATTTAATGAATATATATAATAAACCGAAAATGTACAAACTAGACTAGCGAACAGTGTAAAAATTTTTGCAAATTAAAATATATGATTAAACAGTTTATTTGTGTTGGTAAAAGTTTCTTATTCAAAATCTTTGTCATCGTCGTCGAATAACACCACCCCGATAAATCCAATACATATATCCCTGACTCTGTAGTTTTATAGTGCACGTGTAACTAAATTCTACGAGAAGGTGCTGGAGACGGACGAGTTACTCCCCGCGACGACAATGGGACATCCAGCTTGAACGTGTTCGTACACCTGTGCCTTGAGACCCTGAACACTTTCCCGGAGTTTAACGAGCACGTTCTAAAAAAAATAAAAACAATTTAAAACTCCATTGACGTAATAAAAAACCGAACGAAAACAATAAAGAGCGTGTAGTCACATACTTGTGAAACCATGTCAACAGGAAGAATAGACCTGCCACTGCTGCTCCCACTCCCGATCCCACTGCAGCTCTCTTCACTGTCAGTGGAGTCCCCGTCCTCCTCGCCATCATCACTGTAACTATCAGGCACGGTTTGTGGTTCCTCCTTGACAACGACGTTAGTAAAATCGACAAACCCACCTTTGCCCCCAGCCCCTCCTCCACTCCCACCATCTCTAGCGTAGCAACTGCTAGCGTTGCTGCTCCCTTCCTCCTGAACGCCGCACCCACTGCTGGCGACACTGCTGTTATCCTGATCGTGAAGCTGTTTGAGAGCGTGCTCGAACCCTTTCGCGTACAACTCTTGTTCTTTGGTCACGTTGTTAGGGAAGAACACACTCGTCGGTGTCTGCAACATGTTCGGATTAGTCGTGTTCATGATGAACCGATCCAAATCCGGTGTCGGAATATTAAGTTTCATCACATCGGGTGAAGACAGCAAATCCACAACCCCCGGAGTATTTGCACTAAACACCCTCGGTCGTTTCGCACTGCTCAAATCCAAAGTCATTTTCCTCTTCAGCAACGACACCGTTGTTGTTGGCTGATGATGATGCTGCTGATGCTGTTGTTGTTGTGCACTTGGACCTTGTTGCTGCTGAGGCTGCTGCTGCTGTTGACCCATCCCCCCTAAATAACTCTGTTGTTGTTGTTGTTGCTGTTGAGGTGGTAAATTCCCTCCACCACCTCCACTAGTAGTAAAATTAGGAATATAGCTCATCTTAGCACAATTAAGATCGTACAGGGAATCGTCTAAAACCCGAGTGTCGAGTAACTGAATAACGTACGCGTTAAAGTCGTTTTGAATATTAGTAGAACCCATACGGAATTCTCTTCACACCAAACAAAATGAATTTCCTAACGCATCACACGCGTAACCGTACGTTACGTGTACACATTCAACAAATACGAGCCCACGATTCTCAAGTAGAAAAAAAAATGATTAACTCAAGTCACGAGAAAGAACACACAAAAAAATCACGTATACACACAACAGACGGCAGTTATCGAGTGAAGTGTTTCTATCTCAACCCAACTTGTATGTACGAAATAACTTGCGAGATAATGTTTACAGCTCAAAGCTCATTCTTGAAATGAGTCATGCGTCAGTACTGAACCAACTTATATCATCAGCCAAAAGAACCATTATTCCCCACCACCACTTTGTACTCTACTACTACTACACACGCTGGATAAACCCAATATAACAAACTACTTTTACAACTAAAAATACACGTACAGGATATGATATCACCACAGGCCTGAAAAATGACGGAATTTACAAGCGTACTGATTGGTTAAAAACTACCTCAACAGGGCTGGGCTACTTACACACACGGCGACAAGCTGATGGCTATCCCGTCCGTGTATAAGATAAAGTAGTGTGTGGGTGGGTTATATGGTTACTACAGTAATTTTTTTAAACATGGCGCATATATGCAGTAAAATAAAATTCGACCAAAAAAAATTAAAAAAACAACGTCTGCAGCAGCAGCAGCAGTAGCACAAAAGCACTTACATATGAGGGAGTATTTAGCACATCAAGAACGTACCACAATAATGCTTCTTTTCTGAGAAGAGCGACGTTGATGATAATGGTAGTTAAAAAAGCACATACATAAAATACACGATAATTTTCATCCACGTACATCCTGGTTCTCTCTCTCTCCTCTTGCATTCCTAGTAGATATACAAATCGTACAAGCGAATGAAAAAACTTTATTCGCTACTTTCGCGAAAACACTGAAATTCGTGGTAATACAGAATACAGAGAGTATAGCAGTGGTGGAGTTGTAATGATGATGATTGTATTACTCATCGTCTTGTTTGTACGTTTTCTGAGAATTCTCGTTTTCGTACAAACTCATCGTTTAATTACGTTGCACAGAAAGAAATCATGTGGACGATCAGCAACAATTTTGGGTTTTATGGTGGAGCCAAAAGTTCCTTCTGTCTGTCCCGCTCGGGTATGCTGATATATGTGAAACTTGTTCAGCTAAATAATTATTTAAGCGCTTTTAAATTTCAAAATTTTACAATCCAAGATGCTGTAACATGATGTCAGGTGACAAATGTGGGAACTGTGTATTTAAAAAATCGACGCAAACTTAATCATAATTATATTTGTTCTCATCAGACGTGCATAGACACTTTTGGTAATTTGTTAATTAAATACTAAAAAAAAATTAAAAAAGGAACAAATCTAAAACCTGAACAAAAACACTCTTGGAAAAAATTAGAAGACGCTCGAGTGTTTCCGCTATTGGAACATTCCCGGTAAGGATAACAATAACGTCATCGTGTAGCATTGAACACATTAAATACGTCATGAAAATGTGTTATCATCATGAGTGTCTATAGAGACGATAGTAACTACGACGCTGTTGTATATGCTCGCTAAAATCTAAGCCGAACTCGATTACGTAATCGTTTGTGAGTGTGTGCTACTCCCCACCACCACCAGCAAAACGTTCTCTTGGTAAATTTCATCTCCAACGAACTGAATGAATGAAAGATGTGTACGAAAATGTGTAGCTCGAGGGGAAAACCCTCGTACCTATTACACAGTGTGTAACACAATAAAGAATAAAACGTGTATAAATACGTTGCTTGGCTACTAAAACTAGTTAACTCCTACTACACACTCATTTTACTACCTGTAATTCGCACGATATATACTGCTAATTAGGAAAAACGATGTTATGATAACGGAGAGGATAACACAAAATGTCGGCAAACACGTGAGGGCAAAAAATATATACAATAATATAAATAATATCCCGAATTCTTGAATCAATATAGAGCTCTTCACCCTTCACAACAGTCAACCTCGTGGTTTCCCCAAAAAAAAATGATCAAAAATAAAATTTTCTCAACTCGATATATTTTTTAATGATAATTAAATTATGCATGCCGTAAAAAAACCAACAAGGTAACGTTGAGAGTATTTGTGTTGCAAAAGTACGCACGCATGACAAACCACCACTCTAGCTGATCATCTCGACGAAAGGATGTGTGAATAACGGTGTAAAAGAAAATGGTATATATTGTTGGTTGATAATGCATTTACAAAGAAAAACGAATTTGACCTACAAAACACTTATACACTCCAACAACATTGTGATATATTGTTATACACCATTTTCCTACATGACTACTTACTACCACCAAAAAGGCATTTTTTTACTTATTCTTTATACAAATTTAAGGGAATGCCGATAATTAATGACGCTTGATATTTTTGCGCGGAGTTTTACTTTACACACATTCTGTTTGTATGATGATGAGTGAGTACCCATTACTACAGGTGACAACATTTCGTGGTGGCGGTTGTAAGTGCTCTTAAAAAAGTGTAAACTCTAATTTACAACTACTGAAAGAGTCGAATACTTTATGAGTTTTGCCATTTGTCTGTGTTGATGAAACTTTGACGTCTCCTGAAATGGATCAACCAATTTGGGTCTAACTTTGCAAAACGTCATTACTGATCTATTATGTATGTGTGTATACCAAGTTTCAACTAATAATGGTTGTCATTTGAAAAAAAAAAATTTTGAGCCCGAAGGGGTTGACTCCAAACCCCCATCGTCGAACTCACAAGAGCTAATCGATTGACGAAACCAGAATTTCAAAAATCGTCTGCCTTCAAAAGTTATCCTGCTAACAGACAGACAAATAGACAATATAAATTAACTCATCATGATGCATAACATGAGCAGAAAAGAGCACGCGGTAATTAACAAAGTCAAATATTGTTTGCAAATACGAATAAAAACGAGAAAATGTAATTAATTTTATTATTTTAAAAATTAATTTTGTAAGTTTTAGTAATTATGAAGGACATTTTTGTTAATAGCGTCGTTACAGAGTGGTATTGAAGGCAGGTATATATATATATACAAAACGCTGTATATAGTTAGTTTAGCCGAGTAACACGACGATCCAAAATATGAACTCGAGAAAGAGAAAGTATACCTAGAAATATTTTAATAAAAGAGGATCTGCATTGATAGGAAATTTTTTTTTATGTCAAGTCAAATTGATTGATTTTCTAATATGATAGTGCATCAAATACACATTCTATTAAAGGTCTATTGATCCCATGTTAAGACCGATACATTCACCCATGGAGGCCGCGCCCGGCGCGCCCCTAATCAATTTTCGATTTCAATAGTTCATTTGAAATGCACTACAACTTAAATTAAATTAAATTTTCTCTCTCTTAATGCAAACCCTCGTTTAAATAAACAAATCAGCATCTGATTAAATCATTTATATCCGAGGAACAAATCCTCTCAAAACAAAAAAAAAATTAAAGATAAAACCGATAAAGATGCCGCGACATGCAACCTGTTTTTCCAGGAAACGGTTAGACCAGTAGACATAACATTAATGAATGATCGTAAAACGAAAACGAACGTGTATATACGCATTCGAAATGTTCCTACAAGACAACATACATTTGAATACAATCCGAGCATTTACTTAAATCCCCAAAATAATGATTTAATTAAATGATTAACGGTGAAACCAGTGTGATATATACGCATTCGAAATGTTCCTACAAGACAACATACATTTGAATACAATCCGAGCATTTACTTAAATCCCCAAAATAATGATTTAATTAAATGATTAACGGTGAAACCAGTGTACGTCTGAAGCATGCCAGCAGCAGCAGTTTTGCAGTACCATCGCGTTATAAAATTTTTGAATAAAAACCGTGAAAAAATCGCGCATGTAAATTTAAAAGTAAAAAAAAACGTCGAGTGACGATACAAATAGTATACACGATCGTGTACACAATTCACACAAAAAAAATAAAATTCACAATTTGTATTTTCACATTCTTCAAAGTGTACTTTTTAAGATCTCTTACAGCTACAAACTCAAATACGCTTGGAGGATTTAATGAGTACGCAAGAACCAAGTTAGGTCCGCGAAAAGCACAGTATGTCGTACTAAAATCAGCACCGCTTCCAATAACCCGTTTTTATACGAACTTGAATATATCACCACCAGGATTTTCACCATATCAAAATGTTTAACCGTTGCTCTGTATCTCACGACCTTTAAAGTTTATTTAAAATTTACTCGCACAAAAATGTAGTCACATGAAAAAAAAATGTTCCGTTGTGCTTTCCAACTATAAAAAAACGTAGTCCCATCAAAACACTATCGAAAATTTCACACACAGCGTAACGTATAAAGTTCTCTCTCGGTTTTAAAAGTAATAACGAAAATAATGTGTATAAAATCAGGAGAATAAAAACCACTTTATATAGCTTTAAAAATTTATTTAAATTTACTTAAGACAAACTGTACACGAGTTCAACTAAAAAGAAGGTAGATATTATAAGAAATTCGAGAATCCTGGAATATATAGGTAGCACAAACGAATTGAACAAATTACTTAAACACAATGCATTCAACAAGATTGCACGTTACACATAATTTCACACAAGAGAAATACATTTTATAATCAATAAGCTTTATCTAACGTAACCTAACCGTAATACTTTGACACTGTACTCCAAAAGAAAACATTAAAATATTTAATCTTAACAGCTTAAGCGTCCTATATACATGAACATTATATAACGTATGGAAGTAGACTTATTTTGTAAAAAAAAGTGTCCCGTCAACTAAATCACGGCAGCGTTTCCCCTTTACTAATCTGAAATCAGAAAGTACATCATTGTTTACAAAAAATATACTACCGCAGCATTAAAATGAAGACATAAAAAGCGAGATATATATGGGGAGAGAGAAAGAGATGAACTGACCCACGCTTCAAGATACTCGATTTTCCTTTCGAGGGAACTCAATCTTTCGTTGAGCATGGCCAACCTTGACCTGCAGCTGAGATCTACACGACATTTTAAACAATAATCCACGTTACACAACAAATTAAAGGGACACAT
>JAHZNB010002047.1:0-31206 GCA_027744295.1 Callyntrura guangdongensis
AATGAGTTATGATGACGAGTGACTAATAATGACACCTAGTTTGTACGTAGAAACTTGATGTTTCATGATCATCATTTTCGTGAAAACCAACTTTGCAACAAAAGTAATTATAAGCAAATAAACTAGAGTCAGAGATATGCTCCGTGTACTTTTTGAGTTAGTAGTTCTTTAGTTTTAGCAACAAAAGTTTTAAAAGATAAATAAATAATAGAGGAAATAAAATTTCGTAATTAGTTTTAATTTCTTGAAACTCCAAACATTTGACTTCAAGATACATACATGTTCAATGGTAGATTGCGGTTGAGAAATGTAATTTTTATAATACACACAATTGTTGCTTACATTAATATCAAATATTATGTCACACAAGTGAACGAATGTAATACTTCGAGGTGATTGACACCCTTAACTGATGTATTGTTTTTATTGTTAATACAGATTCCCCTAAGTAGCTCGTTAATTGATCGCTATATAAACTGGGAAGGGTGTTACATTCCATTCATACAGCAGATTATTATTTTTTATTACCATAAGGTTTACCAAAGCATTTAGCCTTGTCGGACCTTTTTTACACTTTTCTACTGTGCTACTGCGAGTGCTATAATGCTGATTTACCCTATATATATTCGTACACTATTACTAAAATATGTCTCGTCCAACGCTGCAACTGCATTGCTGACTGTGTCCTCTTCCTTCCTTAATGAAGATTTAATGACAGGTTAATGATTGCAGGCTTTGTTTGACGGTGACGCAAACATGAAAAGTGTGCAGCTATTGACATATTACCGTTATTGCCTGCAAATAATTACATACATCAGGAGTCGGTACACAATTACGTGGGATCATCAATCATAATACACTCTGTACTGCAAGGAAGCTTTACGCGTGAAGTTTGTAATTGCATTGTGTTTCGTAAAGCTACAGCTTCTCAAGTCACTTCAGTTTTAATTCCAGTAATTATCGCCATTTTTAAAAAGAGACATTGCAGCCAGTTTCCTTATTTTACGCCCCACAAAAATGCCACGCTGTGTTTAAACATTAGGTTATGCACTTAACGGGAGTTAAAAGATATGACCTCCATTCGTGACATTTACATGTTCACTGTGCCATCGGAAATGAAAATGACAGAGTAGGCTTGACTGACTGTAATCGTGTCATTTTATTTTCCCAACGGTACGATATACGAAACATCGTCAAAATATGCGGGTGCGGATGATGGTAAAATATACGTTGTCAATTAATTTTCAGCAACTGTTCTTCAAAACTCAATGCTGGTTCCTTATGTAACCGTCACCGTTCCCTAAGTTCGCACCTTTCAAGAGAAATCTATCGAAGTGGAACTGAAACAGGTTCAAAATTATCAAACTCCTTACTCCTCTTGTCAAAATATTTATAGTAAACGACCACATTACGTATTTTAGACTTAGCCTGAGCCACCAACCAACTTTGTCCATTTTAAAAGTGTATTCAAATTGCTGTGTAATATATGTCAGTAAAACAGCAGTAGTGAAAGTTGAATTGTTGACAACATGAATCTCTAATTACATGCACAGTGATGACCTCAACAGCCTTTATCTTGCATTTAAATCAGCAAATTAATTGTAAAATTTATTAATATATGGTTCCTAAAAATGTACATTATTATCATTATCATTGTTCACGTGAAGTTTAACAAACGCCGTGTAGTTAGCTTTTAGCTAATGTCATATTAAAAGCATTGCTTGAGAAATCGCAAGAAAAATTTCACAGGCATAAGCAAGTAGTCTCCTGTTGATAACCATTATTAGCGACACAGCTGATGAGGCATATTATTCTGAAAACTGAATAAAAAACATCATCAACGACTAATGTTGGTACGAATTGGTTGAAAATGGTTGTGGATTTTTGATAGTGCATACATACTAGTACCTACTTTTACTTAAATTTTCTTTCTTTTTGACACAATTTATCATCATAACCCATTAGTTTATATGCATTTTTATAGTAATTGAACGACGTATTCAAAAGCTATGTGTAGGCACACTTAAAATATTAATTAGCAAGTTCTACTGGCAAGGTGCATGAAATAATACCATTTTTTACTTCGTGTCGACGGGATGTACTGAAGAAATTGTAGGAACAGGGAGCTACCATCAACATGCCATTTTTGCTATATATCTTTTGCATTTTACATCTTTCTTGACAATCAGCAAGTCCCAGCAACAACGGAAATAAAAAACAAGCAAAGAAAAACTAACATTATTAGAACAAGAAAACGAATGTAACTCGCTTCCACAACAATGACGCTCGTTTTAAGCTAATAAAGTAATGAGTAAAACACGACTGACTATTTGCTTTTGAGTGTACCATCAACGACACAGACCATGCAACATAGCGAGGCCTATTAAATGTAAAACACCACCAGGTATGTAGTAGGGATACAAAAATAAAGTAATTTCTTTAGGAAATGAGAAAAAATAATTCCATCATAACCAATGAAATGTATTATGTACAGCCAAGTTGTCAAGCGAAGCGTGCCATTTACCTACAAAACTCGGATGAATGCGTGCACCATGCATGAATCGTACACGACTTCTGTCTGTGAAGACCAACATCACATATAATTGCATTGTGTTCTTTTGGGAATGTCTTTTTTCCTCTTTCTGTTGTGATGTTACATGACGTATAAAAAGGAGCACCATTTTTTGCGATTCCGTTTCTTTCAGTCAAAAATATCCTTGTATACGCATACCTATATACCTACGGAATCTACATGCGTAATTGTGCAATTCTCAGGTATACAGTATACATACCAGAACAACGAAAAAACTTGGATTTTCGTCCACACGATGACAAGGCATGATGATGACGAGGTATGAATGGTAAAGTGACGACTACATAAACGTGTTGAAAAATTTGTAACACATTTATAGGCAAATATGTAGGTAAGAAAAAAATGTGCGAAATTTAACCGTCGAATGATAATATATGTAAATGGAATTGTGTCCTGTTGTTGTACAGGTAGTAGGATTATTGTTCACATACTAAACTGATTAAACACGCGCATATACAACATGAATATCTACCTCCTGTTTTATTGTACGACATAATAAATGGACGTGTAGGTTCATTTTAAGTGCAGACAGATCTCAGCTCCATTAATTCAGGTCTCAAGTAATACCTTATTCAGCACACACAAACACACACAGAGCACTTCTAGAATTTTTCTAGTTTTGTATATTTTGCGAAAAAGGAAATTATTTGTGTGCACCCTAAAAGCCAAATTTTTGGATAGAAAATAACTATATTTTATGTTATCAGAATCATCAACGTTATCATGACCGTCATCACCACCACCATCAGCCAGCAGCGGAGATTTTTGCTAGGTTGTAGCAGAAGCATAGTAGGTATATGGCATACTTGACTTGAGGCATTTTAGTGGCAAGGCACAGGGCACGCACAGCAAGCACATAATCGTGTGCACTTCTTCTGAAACTGAAAACTGAACGACAGTCCCAATAATCCTTCACGTATCTCCGTCTAAAATCAAAGTCTTTGTATTGTTTTTCTACAATTTTGTATTCAATTCAAGTTTTTTGTTCTTCTAATTGGAATTTCAACAGATGAGCAATTTGCTAATCGATAATTTATGATTTATGACTGATTGATGTCTGCCAAAAAAGGGAGAAAAAATTGCAGGTTTCTTTGTACAAATAGAGGGTTTTATGACAAGCCAGCAAAATACAAAACAAGAAACGATACAAGCCCAACGAACGTGATGTGCGAGAAATACAAGTTTTTCTTTAGTTGATTCAAGTTGGTAACGAATCATATAAAATACCTATTTTGGATATTTTCTTGTACATATTTTTTTCTTATACAAGAAGTGCTGTCTATCACCACATAATATACATTGATGAATCATGGCAAAAGTATTTGGATGATTATACAAGTCGAATTATTACTTTTGCTGCTTAGTGTTCAACTGTTGATTATTTTTGCATTCGTGTCCAAATCCTTACATTCGCATTTTTTTAATGTACCACACGCACAAATGTATTTGAAATGCGTTTTTGTTATTTTTCAGAAATAAAAATGACCAACTTTTTTCAAAAGAACTCTTACTGTAATCAAAGCCAATTAACTCTTGTACACACATGCAGTCAGTCAGTGAGTCAGTATGAACAAAAAAAACAGCCGTAATAAAAGTGTTTAATACCAGCTTTCATTTTTTACGGTATTTATTTCATCTCGCCAGCAAATCAATGTAATTTAATGTGAATAACTGTCTGTAATATGATCCTGCTTTGGAAAATCTTAAATTTTTATTGCTGTACTGTGCACACTTACGTATTACGTACCTATAATAAACATACAGGATCAATGCTGATGGTAGCTTAAGCTGTAGTTGATTATATAGTGCCAATCGTAAATAGCGATCTTAAGATGACAGAATGTCTTGCTTGTTTGATGAAGAAAAAGCAAAAAATCGTAGTTATTTAAGTATACCTACCATATACATTCATACATACATAACGAAAATAACGTGCCATTTCAGACACTACATAAGTATTGTACCAACATATCTATCCGGTATATACTGTAATAAATCAAATCACAAAGAATCTTCTTCTTTTTCGTTGCATTGTTTTTATTTATTATTGCAAAAAGTGAAAAAGTTTCACTTTAAAAAGCAAAAAGTTATTTACTTGTGCGCCGTGCAAAATATTCTGTCAGAAACAAGCTACGCTAAAGTTGAAGTTGGGTTTTAACCTAATTTGTTTAAAGTAGTTAGGCATTGTAAACTGTTTTGAATGGGTATGCAACCAATGTATTTTATTGCTTGTAAAAATACTTCATCGTCCATCATCCCTAGTATCGTAATTCACAGCGAGACTTCAAATTATGAAAGGATTACTTTGTTAGTAAAAATATCAAACTAAGACAGACAAACAGAATTTCTATTTTGAACAAATATGTGTACCGACTTTTTTTCTTAAATCGTGCATCTCTTTGGCGCAGTGGATTAGTAGGCAATTTTGCTAATTTGTAGTAGTAGGCTCTAATGATAACATACTGACGGTTGTGAGGAACATTTTATAACGCCCATTTCAAACGGTTGGATGGATATAAGAGAATGAAAGAAAAAGTCTCAATTGTGTTGAGACTTTCCTAAATCACGTGTATTACATATTAGCCCGTGACTCGTAAATTGTTATTCTTATGAAAAAATCCATTGAGGTTGTTTTCTTTAAATGTGGTGGATTGTGTACTCTCCAAAAGCTAGCTTCACAATGATATATGTGTATAATATGACAACTGTGAATTTTTATTTCAAATAGTGCTTACATGAATGCCACAAGCTGACTGTATTGCGGATGTGTATATGTGAAACTATAAAAAGTAATAATAATTATTATTATTGGAGATATATCAAACTTAATTTTGACGATTGCATGACGATATGATATAACAGACGAAATTTTTTTGACGAGATAGTCAAAGTGGTCTGCCACTTTATCAAGCAACGTTCATTTTGTCTGTAGATACAAGAAAATAGGTTTGAAAGGCGGCTGAGATGTGTAATTAAAAATTACACGAGGAACAACCGTTTCAAAAAATGTCAGGTGTTCCTATTCTCTTACACGTCAAAGTGAGAACAGGCACAAGGTGTGCTTTGCCAAGCAAGGTACTTTTCTGTTATGCATGCAACATATTATATACCCCCTGCACCATTGCCATTGATCCTGTTGTGTGAGCAAGTGCAGATGTCATTTTCGTGGTTTTACGGTTAAAATCCTTTTCACCCTAAAAATATGACTTCATGAATTAATTTAATTATTCATTTTAACGTATTACTGCTACGGTATGCCGTTGATGTTCTTGCGCTCTTGATTAAAATTGCAATTTAACATGCATGAGCAATGGCGCTAGTAAGGTAACAACCCCAAATGAAACATTAATACCTTGCCCAGTTCAAAAAAGCCAGCGGCTAGCACTTGCCACTTTGCTTGCAGTTGTTGTTTGATGAGAAACTCATAATAATGTATTCCGTGATATTATGTATTACGACTTATCATGCTGCATGTGTCACTCAGCGCACACACCACCACCAAAAGGAATGCTTCTGTTGTGGTGGCAAAAATACCAACACTTTTTTCTTCCCCTTTGGCATGCCGTCGTATGTACATGTGTTATGATTTTGTATGACTCTCTGCAAGCAATTATACGAGATTCGTGTGTCTCAACTCTCGACCCTCAGCAGTAAGGGTACCTGGATTGGAACAGATATCACATCACGAACGTTACAATGATAAAAACGAAATGCACGCATCAAGCGTGGTTTATGGCATCTTTACCTATTACCTACTCTATGAAACCCCGCAGCATTACTCATTCTACACGTCAAATTCATTTCGTTTTAGCACGTAGGTTAAAACATGTATATTAAAGCCAGACGAGTACTTAATTTATTGGCTTGAGGGAACTCTAGCTTATTTCGCTACTCTTCTATGTTACGCATGCAGGGGTACTCTACGTAAGTACTCGAATCTGTTACTGTTAGCGAAATTACTAAATTGTTAAGGTAAATGGTGAATTAAATTTCACCTGAGTAAAGTGCATACATACCTATTTTACAAAATGAAATGTATCCAAAAATTAGCTAAGAACTAAACAAATCCAACATAATAATAAAAAAAGTCAAACAAACCGTACAGTACAAAAATTATGCATTACGTTGCAACTGCAATAGTATAAAACTTGCAAAAATGAACATCGTGTAGAAAAGCCCAAAACTAATAAAAAATAAAACTTTTGTTGTAAGTAGTACATGATGTGTATTAGAATAAACTAATGTGTGCCAAATATTCATCAACCAAGTAAGATCATTCAATCTAGTCATCCGTGATCTTTTCTATTGAAATCCAAGTCAAAACGGAACAAATTTAGCTTTACAAATTGAGCGCTATATATTGCTGCATGTATTTTGCAATGGTAAAGACAAAACTGCGTATTTACCTTAAAAAATCATTTTTGTTCCTTACAAACACAGCAATAAAATAATAGGATTCACTCCCAAACAAAGCGCTGCAGATCAGGTTCAGTAGTCGTAACCACCATGAGCTTATATAATTGATATGAATAAGTACCTAGGTACGTCTTTGATACTTGCTATACGACGTCTACATTTCAATTTATTCTATTCGTAATTTTTACTTTGATCACGTTGACTGAAATCGCAGACGTAGTGGAATATGTGCGACGTGCTTATAGCAAACAGTCAACGTAACTAGGTGTGCATTTGACAAGAGTACAGAGTTACGTACCTGCTGTCTGGCTACAGTTATTATGAACATGACAATACGAATCTTTTTTTTGCGTAGACCCAATCTTTATGAAATTCCCATTATTTTTAACGAACAATTGTCTATATTTCTAGCATCCTTCAATACGTTGAGATTTTCGTGATTTGGCCGCGGCGCTATACTGCAACCAAAAGTCCGCCTTTACCTCTTGAACGATTGTTTATTTCTTGCCATGATGCTATATATACACAGTTATAAATAGGCAAAGTTTTTGGCAATGATAAATTGAATCTGGTATAAAAATGGCCGTTACGCCCAATTCGTCCATTTCCCAAAGGATGTTAAAGTTTGTTAGTCAGACCAACAATATTTTGATCACTTTGAACTACTTTTGTGTGTGTGTGTATGTGTAGAGTAAAGCCGGTACACAACTCACAAAGTGCCACTCCGCCTGTAATGCAACAACATGCCATTTAAGAAGCATCAAAAATGATTAACTAGACATAAGTAACGAAATGTAAAAACAGTTCAGCCCGTTCAACTCGTAGATCAGCGAAAGCGTATAGTTAGTTACACCAAATACAGAAAATGAACAACTTTAACAAGACAAGGTTTGGTTTGCTTGTTATGTATCTGTAGCACAGGGCTGATGTAAGGACTTGGTGGATACTTTGTCATAAAATAATAATGTTTTGCAAAAAGGAAACCTTAATAATAGATGTATATGAACAATATGACGGAGACACTGCGACTGATACCAGTTCTGGGCTTACTATCTTCACTTTTCATCATCAGCAGCATCACCAACATCATCCATCCTCTACTATTGACTTGACTGTTTATAAAAGAGCATCGTCGTCGCTGGTGATGGCCATCTGTATGGAAAATATATTCTATCTATCCATTATTCAGACAGACTCACATTTTTATCAAAGAGGGCTCGACATTTTTCTTTCATAAATCATATCGCTTTTTTGTGTTTTTAATGTGCCTGCCTCACACTGCATTGTTCATGCGACACGGTTATGTTCGTAAGTTTTGAACCCACAGAAATGGAAGATATGTGCGTATATACCTTATGCGAACCTTTGTGGGCTTTATTATATATATAAATATTTTTTTACTATTTCTGTAAGGGACCATAGATTGAAACGGTGTAGTCCACAAAGAACCGTTTTTGTACACTATGCACCCAATAATTATTCACTTTAATGATAAATAAGCTGTTTTGTTGGTTGGTGCATGTGTATGTGTACACATTTCAAAAATGTAATCAAGTATTCCTTTGTATGGACGGTGGTACGAAATCAAAGTTGGAATGATTTTAAATTATTAGACAATTGCTAAAAAAGCGCATCGCGTATCATTACTTTAAATGCCACAATGGCACATCAATAATTTACATAACGCATATTAAAGCAGACAGGCGGGCGGGAGGACAAGCGGCGGTGAATGAATTTACAAACAATTGTTTGATTTTTGAAGATGAGCTTTTCTTGCATAATCAAATCACACACAGGCATACAACTACTGAGACGAGACACCACAAAAGAGAGATATAGTCAGCAAAACAAAACGGGTGACTTTACGGTGATGACGATGATGGCATCGTTTGGTAATTCAATTGTAATTGCAGGTTTCTACATAATTGAGTGTTGTTTATTTGATGAGAAATGAGATAGACGCATGTTACGAACAACGCGCACGCGTAATAGTTAATAATGTCCATTCTAAAAACATATTTAGCATCAACCCATTACACCATCTCTCTCTCCCCATATATTACAGCAATCTCTCATTGTTTAGTTAAAATTTAATATTTTTTCTTTTATGAATTTGACCGATAATTTTCTGTAAAAATGCTTTCAAACCGTTTTATCATTACTCACAATCATCATCATCGCCGTCAAAAGCACATGCTGATGTGCCTCCAGTCATTAACTTTGCCATCATTACACAATCAAAGTTTACTGTTTCACGCCAACGCAATAGCAGCAAGAAGCAAACCAAACAAAATATCAAAGGAAGCGGCATTGCTCTTCTTAACAAACAACTCTAATCTGCATATTTATTACGCTTAATAGACTTCAAAACCCTGTGCAAATCTTTGAAAATGGACTAATTTCACTTATTTGCACACACAATATACCTATATTATTGGCCGCCGCAGCCCATCATCACCATTGCATTGGTCTAAAAAAATGAAGGATGTCTACTGGGCGCACTGCAGCAACAACTCATTTGCTTTTTTAATCCATTTTTAAGTAGGAGAGACGAATTTCTCAAGGCATGCACGCATTTTGTTGCAATGCAATAATAACATTGCAATGAGCGAGTTGACTGAGTCGGTACAATACAAGCGCGTTTTCAAAAGGCAGTTCATGGTAAAAGCGTGACGCACCTTCCCTTGAAACGAAAAAATATCCATTAAAGTCTCCTACAAACAAGATATGAATACATTTCTGCATTTCAAAGCACACAAAAAGTAAAACATATATGCACCACACGACGGCTACCGACATCAGACGTACAAACAGAAAGCACATGCATAAAATATCAATCTATTGTATTTGTGCACAATATGAAATACGAGAGAGATGCGTTCCAATTCCATTCCATCCATGTACCACACCATCACCACACCGCCATCGTCGTTTTCGTTGAAAT
The DNA here is from genome assembly GCA_027744295.1 of Callyntrura guangdongensis. Lineage (NCBI taxonomy): Eukaryota > Metazoa > Arthropoda > Collembola > Entomobryomorpha > Paronellidae > Callyntrura > Callyntrura guangdongensis. The sequence goes on from JAHZNB010002047.1 coordinate 9,954, forward strand.
CGTCGTCCGTTTTCTGTTACAAAGGCTTGGTTACAAATGGTTTTGATTTAATATGGACAAGCACGTTTTCTGTCGCGCACGATTAAGGTTAAACGTTACGATTTTGACGTTCCTTTGGGTCATATACATAAAGAAAGATGATATACCTAAAACGAGAGTACGCACCAGACACATTCTTACATAGGTATTCTTTGTACTTACCTACCTACTTCTTCGTATAAACTATTAACGTAAAGCAGTGAGGTGGATCACTGAAAAAAATACCTTGGTACTTACTACCAATAGAGTGGAACAAAACAAGGGTTCTCACTATATTTACATACACATTGTTGTTGTCAGCGTCCGTACCTACGGACATCCTATGTAAAGAAAATTCATTGCCGAATAATTTGTTTTGTTACCCTTTGAGCGTGTTTCAATGTAAATAGTTTTGCTCACCAACGAGGATAATAGCGGTGAACGCTTACATATCAACGCCGCCGTGATAGTTGGCGCAATTTTCCAAATTCTAATTTCGTACCATCATCAGATCTGTCACGAACAGTCTTTCAGTTTCTAATAATGTATATCATCGTCTAGTGATTACCAATTCAATGTTGCTACATTGTTGCGTCTTCATGACACACGCATATACACAATGTTTACGGCGACCCTGCACTTTTTAAGTGATATCAAACCTTTAATGAATTCATGTAGAAACAATGGTTGTAAAAGTAAAGGCAATGTTTAAAAAAGCAAGTTGTAAATTACTTTTTTTACAAGAAGGCAACGATTTGATCGTTTTTTTTCTCTCTCTCTCTCTCAAATCGGCAGGTGTAATTTACACCAAAAATGGTTAGTTTGGTTTTCGATAAAAACGAATAAAACAATTCGTTAGCCGTTATCACTATTACGTAATTTACACTGACCACTAATAAGTAAATGATACATAACCTTCTCCTCCCCTCGTAAAAGTAGCAATTGCAGCAGTATATTTTTTTTACTATTTTCGTTATTCATCATAATCATCATCGAGAAAAACGGCAAGACCGTTGCCATTCCCTTGTTGTAGTAGTTTTTCATAATATGGTTTTCAGGCTTTTAGACAGTATAGTTATCTTTATCATTATTTATCCCATTAATGTCTAAATGCTGTTAAAAACAATGAAGCTGTACAGTTATGGTATGCATGCACATACACTGTATACACTCGTATTCATAATCTTAACTGCAAAGGATGAATAATGTTAATGGTACGAACGAAAAAGAGATTTTTGGTTATGCAATGTAAAGCAAAGTTCATATTATGCCCCATACACGCATGCATTATGTATCTCTCCCAAAGAGTTTCACTACGAAAATGTTTCTCTTCTTATAATAATAATTAGATGTGCTAAATGCATGAAATTCAATGTAACGGACATCCCGTCTTTCTTCACAGGACTACCAAAAAATACGGTAGCATAATAAAGCAAGTAGAAAAGCAAAAACAATAAACAAAAAACAACAACATACAAAGTTGTACGAAATATTACAATAGAGCAGGCGCTGCTCTGCTACTACTACCTTGAATTTTAGTACAAGTGCTGTTGCTTAAGTGTAATGTGTGTTTGTAGTAATAATATTAATGATATCATATCGTGCTTGTGTTTACCTTCGCAGTGTCCGGTTCTGGTACTGAAGATCCTCCAACTCCACTTGTTCTTCGTTTGAAATGTACTCCAACATGTGTATTTTCAACATCTTGACGGTTATATGACCAGATGGTCTTCCTCTTTTCTCCGATATTTATAAAAAATTACTAGAGTTAACAATGTATATACATGCACGACGAGGTACACGTAATATGGTACAGTTTTTTTCTTCTTCCTTTAGGCCTTGTTTTACACGCATACGGTTTCTTTGCACGCAAGATCTCACCTTTTTTTTATAAGAGTAGGTACCTAGTAGAGAAAATCATTTTCATTCAATTTTTCTCTGTTCTCTTCCTTACAATTTTTCTTGAACCGATATTATGTTCTACTCGCGAAAAACTGTGTGTGGTTCTACAAGAGTGAATTTTATATACGTTGAAAAATGGTATTGTTGATGATATGCGGCGATACCGTGTTCAATGGACCATTCAAGTCGTGGAAGATTCCCACTTTACTTTTGACCGTGTTTATTACTGCAGGCGTTTTAATTGTAGTTTGGATATTAAACGCAATTCGGTTTTCACCTAAAAAAAATCTTTTCAGCCTGATGCACAAATGTAAGTTTTTATCAAAATAATTCCTGTTATCATCAACATTCTGTGCCTCCTGTTGTACTTGTTCATATTACAGTTGTGAGGACATAAATAATCCATGACAGGTTTTCTTGCAATGCGTGTAGGTATCTTCCTCTCGCTAGGGAAATCAGTGGCAGCAACAACGATTCAAAACCTCGATTTGACAGTTATAAATTTGCCACAGGAATCGATCTTCGCCTGCCTGACGATAAGTAGTTTTTCCGCTTTGCTTCCTCGTCCAATAAACCCCAAGTTCAAATGATTCAATTTCAAATTCCCCGCAGTGATGATGATTCGAGGGGTTAGAGTATATTAAAAAAAATGGCTTACAGCGTACGGCAAAAAATGATGACTTTTTTACTCGATGTATTTCTGGTAACAACCATTTCCTTCTTTTTCACCAGCAAGCAGTAGTAGTAGTAGCGGCCCCGAGGGATCATACAACAAAAATAATTTTTAAGCACAAACGGTTTGTCTATTTTCAACAGCTCCGTATATCCATAATACATTCAATTGGCACATTGTCAACTACTCTCAAAACATCAATAGCTGTCAAGCACTTTTTTGGTCGATAGTACAGTACTGTGGTACCACAAACAGCTATGCGTCATATTATCCTTTCATCGTCAAACAATTAGCATTTGAACACATTCCAAAACTAAACTCATGAAAATCGTATTATCCTGTACAGTTGTTGTGGGGTAATTACAAAGTGTAGAGGTGAATGTGAGCGGATACGTTGATGATGACGATGATGACAACAGTCACTAGGAATTTGAACATACAAAACAAACTCGCTTTAAAAAAAATTGCTTGTCTTACTTACACCACCACCTATAGCAAAACAAAACAGAAAAAAAATCAACGAGATTCTTTTAATAGCATTCTCCCCTCTTGGTACACCTGTGTCTGTGTGGAGTACGGACATTGAATACTGTTTATACGTTAAAAATAACTTGAATACAAGAAAGAATATTGGGCTTGACTAAATGAGACAAGTGGGTATAACATAAAAAAACATGCCCATGCGATTTTGTACACCCACTACTGCCAATGTGCCAATACCAGTAACAGTCCCACCAAGACGTGTCTTGTGAAGCAGTCGCAGCAGGAGCAAACGACCGCTTTTTCTTCTTCGGGGGTTCAGTCAAAAAAGAAAAAGAAGAACCTCTTGCATCGGCTGACTTATTCAAGGCTAATAAGTAGGAAAAAATCCTATAGATATATGACGGCAGCGAGAAATTACTTTACCAAAAACTACAGAGATAGCTAAAGATTATCATTACAAATCTCAGATACTCGTCCTAAAAATTGCAATGATTTTTTTGTGATATGTGGGTCTATATTGTTATTATCAATGAGTAGCGGAAAGTATTGAGGAATCCTATTAGCATACAAATCATACATATATATATAGGCTATTGGTATCACGGGTGGTCAGTTTTATGCTTGTTTCTCCCATTGTTATTTCTATAAAAACGATGTGACGCTGTGAACAAAGAGGGTCATTACATTGTTATTCTTGTTGTGGTCCGGTCTGATATTGCATAAAATGTGTGCGTGCGTAGGCTGTACACGGTTTATACTTTTCTTTCTACTGTGGATTCTTTAGCAAAAGCTTTTTCTCTAACGACGAAATTGCTGGTTTTCTCAACGGGCTTTACATTTTTTTGTTTGTGTAGTTTGTTTGGCAGTTCCTGTTATTGTTCACGGCCTGTGTGCCAATGGTAATATTATTTAAGCCTGTCTTTCTTGTATTCAATACGAATTTAAGATTACACACAGTATTGTCCACCCACGACAATTTCTTAGAAACAGGCAAGTGGTGATGCTCTAATTGAGATTCACTTCTGTAAACGTGCATACAGAATATTTTAGGTGGGTATTACAAAAAGGGATTATTAAGCTCAAGTTATTTAACGAGTACTACTCTAGAACTATGACGAGAGATTATTAACCGACAGAAACGCGTACCTTTTATCCTCCGATTTTTTGTAGATTTTGCTGTTACTCACTAAACACTTCACCTTAATGTATTTAGATTTAGATTGCCATCTTTTTCTGTACTTTTTCCACTCTAATTGAGATTCACTTCTGTAAACGTGCATACAGAATATTTTAGGTGGGTATTACAAAAAGGGATTATTAAGCTCAAGTTATTTAACGAATACTACTCTAGAACTATGACGAGGGATTATTAACCGACAGAAACGCGTACCTTTTTTATCCTCCGATTTTTTGTAGATTTTGCTGTTACTCACTAAACACTTCACCTTAATGTATTTAGATTTAGATTGCCATCTTTTTCTGTACTTTTTCCAAAGCAAATTGCACACATTACAAATAACACGCTTAACTCATTCTAATCTGCGCGAGCTTCAGCTTACACGCCAACGCCACTGTTCGGTTTTTAACAAGAAGGCTCTGCCGCTTGGCGCTTTTACTCTATTATAATCGATAACGATCTGTTGGTACTTTCTCAGTAATGGAGCAAATGAAATGCTTAACAAAAACTTATCCTTGTTCTACAGTATTTATGCGTTTATAGTTAAGATTTTACGCATTGTTTTTTGGCTATTTACCATAAGACGTTTCGTCTTTAATAAATGTTTAGCCAGGTTACACTTTGTTGTCGTACAAATTAGTTTTCATACATATTTAATCCCTGAACAAGGATTTTTTTATATCTCGTGTGTAATTTGTGTGCTGTTGTGGGTATAATCATGAGCAGATTTATTTTCAGCTTTTTTTGTGTGAAAATGAATACGAAACGAATACAAATTGCAGGAACGACACTGCCAGCACATTAGGTTCGTTACGTGTTCTAATGTTTCTTGCCAAATCTACGTGAGATTTCTTCTTTTTTGTCCGAAAACGTTTTAATAATGTGGGGAGAAGGTATAGGATTATATACCCAACGAAACTGGTAATTTTAGTCCCATCATCCGTATGTGCTCATATATTTAGATAATCAAGCAGTTTCATCCAACTTGGCCGTTTATTCCTTTTGAAAATTCTTGTGTGCTGGGGTTTTGTTCCCTTCTTGTACATCCGTATCCTTGAAAAATCATTTACCATGATCTTCAACGCAGTGCAACGTCAATTGGGATCCCGGATGGCAGCAATTTTATTGTCTCATTACTATCCTATCACACGGTTCTATTTATGTATCAAAACTTCTTGAAAAAGATAATCCTGCTAAACAAAACGAACAAACAGCAGCAGGAGCAGATTAAATGGGCCTTGATGATTTTTTTCCTAACGACAACTAATTTTGCACACATACAGAGTAGATTCGTGTACGTACACACTATTCACTCGAAAAAAGCCCCATGCAATGCCCAAGTCTTCAAGTTTTTCGTGCACTTGTTGTTGCTATTTACATGTTTATTACTGCCATCGTTATTTTTTTCACTCGCAGCAACTGACATGACATCATCGCTCCCTTATTGCATGCTGAAATGATGACGACGACGACGATGATGATGGGTTAGTTGAAATGGGAAGGTTTGCACTAAAACACAGGGCCAGGGACCAGAAGACATACAAGAGAGGCACCAGAGGCAAGTTTTACGCGTAAAAAAAGCCCCATGCAATGCCCAAGTCTTCAAGTTTTTCGTGCACTTGTTGTTGCTATTTACATGTTTATTACTGCCATCGTTATTTTTTTTCACTCGCAGCAACTGACATGACATCATCGCTCCCTTATTGCATGCTGAAATGATGACGACGACGACGATGATGATGATGATGGGTTAGTTGAAATGGGAAGGTTTGCACTAAAACACAGGGCCAGGGACCAGAAGACATACAAGAGAGGCACCAGAGGCAAGTTTTACGCGTTTCAACAAGATGCGCTCCTCGTCGACACGGTATCTAAAGCCGTTGCTGCTGCACAAAGTAGCGGCTGAGTATTATTATTATTTATTATTATTATTAATATAATTCATCATCATCTTCATTTATGGCAGCACAGCACTTTGCTTAATGCTTTTTTTGACTTTGTATACACACAAAAAAAAACACTACAACGCAAAACGCAACTCGCACAGGAACAAACACTTTTTATTCGGTTAATACTCTCATCATGAATGTTAAATGCCTTTTTTCACAAATGACTCTTCGTCGTGTCCTCCTCTTTGGATACGTCCACAACAATAACACAAAAAGAGTCATGAGATAACGATGATGATGACGTCTACAAATCCTCTTGGCAAGTTTTAAACGTTTATAATGTGCCCTGCAAAATGGAATGCCCCGTAAGTTTGTACGACGACACTGTCCATCTCTCGTCGTCACACAAGTCAAAAAAGTAATTCAGCTTTTGCAGGAATGGAATAATAAAATGGCACTTTTGTTGGGCTCTACGTAGCTGGTACAGTGCCTCCGTGCCGTTGATTATGATTATGATGAACAAATGAAAGAAGAAAAAAAAACATGAACGAATGCTTCACTTCCCTTGTTGTTGTAGTAAAAATAATAGCAGTTTAATAAGTAGTATTATTCAGTATCTCATGCTCTAGTCACAGGAGTCCACAGTCCTCGTGCGTAAGAACTACGATTATGGTTATTATAACTCATCACTTCCGTTTCTAGTGTTAGGTGAGTACTTGTATGAGCAAATACTACATTTGTTCGGTAAGAGCATTTGTTGATACTGCTGATGTTGTTACGTTTAATACGCAGATTACGTTGTCGAGTAGGCATTATTATACATACCATATATACCATACAATTATTACAACTATTTGTATCTGTAAGTGGTAATGGTAGTGGTGAGGTTGGTGTTGTTACTGGTAAAATTGAAAAAATGTACGGTTACTGGTGGTGCGGTTAGGCTGCAATTTTTAGCACAAATGTTGCAACCCTTATTCTACCAAATTGAAAACAATGAAAAAATTGTTACGAAATGTAATCAAATTCTTGAGGAATCCACGAATTCTTTTTTAGGTTTTCCGTGTAATCATCATCGTTTTGTCGTTCCCCGCAGAGGTTGGTGGGAAAAGTTTAGACACTATGATGAGATATGTAAGTTTATAGGTATGTAGGTACTTGAATTACCAATTGACGCAGAGTATGGTTTTATCGGAATTTTAGCAGGTCTGTCAAGAAACGTTTGTGCTTCCCACGTGAACACGTTTTACTGCGTGGTATGAAAGACCAAAATAATTTCAAAGAAAATTGAAAAGTAGCACTTCAAAACTCCCTCGGTGAATTTTTATCTGTGTGATCATAAGTCATAATTTGCACTGATACAGTCACTGATAATTCTCATTTTATTAACTAGAAACAAATATTGATGTAAGGCACCAACTTTTAGTATTTTGAGGGGTTAATGATATCGTCACCGATAGTTGTCAAATAGGTGTATTTGTTTTTCTCTTTTAAATTAAGTATATCTCTGTTCACAGCACAAGCAACTCATTCCACAGCACAGTGTGCACATCAACTACGTTAAACACAACAGAAATTATGAAGGCTACACAGCCGACTTGTTACAGCAGATACATTATTTGTACATTGTTGTACACTAAATCACCGTTATCATCAATACCATCGGCATGTCAAATCATTAACTCTGCATTGCCATTCGCCAATATTTTATGTCCATATTAAAACATTGTGTGGATGCTGCTTAATATCACTCTGTATAACCACACATAGCGAAAATCACGACTACAACGATGATGATGATGAAGGTTCTCAAAAAGCGGAGGAGACACTTGAAACAATACAATGACGTCGCTGAATAGACAAGATGAAATAATAAAAATGAAAAAAAAACCACAGTCAGTCAGTAACACTTAGCAAGACGATTACCTTACTGAAATAATGACTTGATCTCAAAAATCAAACCATATAAATGTGGCTTCCTCCACCGCATCGGCTTTAATTGAGAAACACATTTAATGTCATCGCCATGCTTCTCTGTCTCTCTCATTCATTTTCAGCCATCAATTGTTTTGACTTCATGATAAGGCGGATAGCTCGTCGCACCAGCACAAAAGTTTTTGATAACAATATGAAATATTAGAAACGTTCCCTCTTGACGTGACCACCGTATTATTATGGCGTTATTAAATATTAGGAAACGCTACTACCTCCTCCACGTCATTTGCTTTATTATTCCTGTCAAAGTGAACTGTTAGCGTTGACAGTTGTTATATTTTTACTCTTGCACATAAACATAATCACTAAACTAGGTATACATACTCCCTCGTTGATTAGAGCGCTAATGATTCCTCCAAGTAATGTTTTGGATCACTCACGCAGTCACAAAAAGTAGCGTTCTGTTGTTGTTGCAATACTTTGATACTATTAATGACAAATGACTTGACTTTAATGTCTGTACAATACCNGCAATACTTTGATACTATTAATGACAAATGACTTGACTTTAATGTCTGTACAATACCTAAAATAATCTCACTCAACGGTATACACGCTGATACCTGTGATAACAGTTGTGTCGGTATGCACATGTCTATGTGCGAGGAGGTGACTTCACGCACCTCTTGACGACATTCTTTGTAGCTGGGTACATATGCGAAAGAGATGCGTAAACAAACTACAACTTTTCATCTGTGACAGTCTGACAGCAAGTAAAATACTCCACGCATTAGACAACGCGAAGACTCACACAAGAAGACATGCTGGGTACATATGCGAAAGAGATGCGTAAACAAACTACAACTTTTCATCTGTGACAGTCTGACAGCAAGTAAAATACTCCACGCATTAGACAACGCGAAGACTCACACAAGAAGACACAACAAGTAGGTAAAATAGTAGTATGCCATGGCACATTACCTGTCTTCATTCACGGCGTAAACACTGCACATGCACACACAGCTCAAACGAAACAGCAACAATGATGATGATGAGACACTATCCCATTGTCAGCAAATGTTTTTCTATCCCATCCCAGAGGTATGAAGGCGTGCGTGCGTGAATGCGTGCTTGCCTATAAAATGAGTTGATACTTGTTCTCACAGAGATGCAGTTGTAGTAAGATGCAATAATGCAAAAAGGAAAAAAAAAACAGTCCTGTTCAGTGGATTCTCAAGCACTGTTCACTAATACTCTGCTCGTGCTTTACTCCATACAATACTTCATCTTACAACTGAAAAAAAAGTTACACAGCCGCCGCCAACTTTACCACACTCCTGTGAATGTGATGCTCACAGGCGTTAATACTAATGCGTACTGTCTAAGATTTGACGTTGCTCGTTGGGCCTAGGCCTATCTGTCTTTTTTTTTTCTCTCTCTCTCTCTTGGCTCCTCTTGTTAAATTACCTTTTGTAAAAGGGTGGATGGTAATATATGGGTATTGCTAAAACAAGATTAATATTTTGAGGAGGAGGAGATGTGGATATTATATTTATGATAGGTAAAATCCACAAAAAGCACGATGCAATAATAATTTTCTATCTTATCTGCATTCCTTAAGGTTTTTACGAACAGGGACGGCTTTCCTTTATTACAAAAGAGTGCACAAAGCAAATACACGGAAAGTTAAATTATTACAAGATGAAATAGTAGTAGTACTAGTAGTCTTAACATAAGGCTCACTTTCAGATTTATTTTTGTCTGATTATATGTATCAGAGAGTTGTAGATTTTAGGTACCTGCTTGTTTTATATGAAGGACTTGTCTTTTAGTTAACTTTTCAATCTCAAAGCAGAAAGAAAAATAGTGGATTGACGAATGGGTATATACAAGAGTACTTGCAGTGAGAGCGCTGCTTATGTGTCAGAAGACTCAGGAGGACTCGCCTTACTTAATAATACATTAATGTGCACTTTTGCGAGCCTGCAGTGTAGACAGGAGCAGAGAATTTAGACAAACTACAAAATTATCTCTCTGCGGAGGAATGCAAGAGTGCAAGGTAAACATCATGCAGCAGCGGTAGACAACAATGACGTGCTGCAGCGTTGATGGTGGTAAGTTGCAAGTAGCAGCGCAAGTACAATAATATATCGGGGTATCTATACAGTACCAAAACAAAGGGCAGTGCACTAAAAAGGGACTACTGATTCACTTATTCTCTCAGGTATCATCAATAAAGCGGTATAGACCTTATAGCGTTCACAGTGAGTGTTGCTAACCATTAACCAACTACCATGCCACACTCTGCACTACCTATTTGACTCGTGTTACAGTGTAAGCAGTAAGCATTATAGCCAACTTTTATGACTTGATTCGAATGCTATTTTTGTGGGTAGTGATTTTTTTGAAGATTTTTTTACATGATTATCGCAATTCATGTACCATTACACGTCTCACAATTTAGTTTTTTTGTGGAGTACATTATTAAACCATTATACCAGAGAACGCTGCTATACGTTTTTAATGATCAATGTGCATTCCTTTTGTAGCTACATCCCACAAAAATTCAGTGGGAGGAAATCAAGAGAGTTGCTGCAACCACCGAACAACCAGCTCTTCTGACTCCGAGCTAATTGCATACCTTGCTTAGGGACACTACCAGCTGCCATAATTTGTGATCAATTTTTTTTAGCTTAAGAGAGAAAGATGCAAATCAGCATTATTACGACTTCCATTCCCGTGTTACCATCACTAATCCGAATTACTAATCACTGGGTTTAGATCACGCACATCAGGGAGAGTGAGTTGGGCATTGACGATTTAAATAATACCAGGCAAAACTGACAGCGACAAGCCTGTTCAACAACCACCCGCCGTTTGCAATGAAAACAAGCAAAGTCCATGCACTCTTGTTCTTGATCTTTAGAAAACTTTATACTTTTTATACTTTTGATACGGATTTTTACTGGGATGTGGCTATGCAGACGCATCCTTGTCTGTCTTTAAAAATGTCGACGACCAAGATACTGATGATGATTATGATGAGATCACTTTTGATTGCAATACTTTACTATAACTTATGATGATCATGAAGTGAATTATTTCATTTTCATACTTACTCATTTGATATGCGTTCAAAAGCTTTTGAGTGGAGTAATCATAAAGGATCATGATCATCACCACATATCACCGCTGCTCGATGCGCCTTTGTGTGGCTATCATTTGGTAATGTGAAATCATGAAAAGAAGAAAATATTTTTATGGATAGTAGTATAGGTGCACAGTGCACACAAGTTCTTTAAAAAGCTTCAGTGAAAAGAGAGTTTTTAAGTTGCACACTTGAGCTTTATTAGGTTTGTCCCCATATATATTGGTAGAAACATATATAATAGGTGCACCAACATATACATAGTATGGGGGCGTGTGCAGGCAGGCACAAAATTTAAACTCGTTCATTCGTTTCCATTTAAAAACTTATTTACCAGATGAATTGTTGCGTTGCGAGGCTCAAAAGAGAAGATGAGCCCATTTCACTATTTCGTCGTCGTTGTTATCTTTTCTTATGCTGATTTTTTTTTGTTTTTGTGGGATAGTAAACAGACGGTTCTGCCTTTCCAAATAGGCGGGGGTCCACGGTCCACCGTGTTTCAAAGAATGAAAAATTTAATCATTTTCATATTCATGATAACATTATGAATTTCATATGCGAAGCTGTAAGCGATGCATTATTCAAGGGAAAGAGAGAAGCGAGCGTAATAATGCGTATTTTTTTACTCGTGTGGCGATGCATCCATGTTGCTGTCTAAACGGTTGTGCTTATGGAGTTAAGGTGTGACTGATATGTCAAGCTGAAGATTAGAATACTACGTTACGTGAGTACAGTAAGTACACACAGATATATAAACTATAGACAAGTATTTCATCCACCTTCGACTTCATTCCTCGTACGTGGCTGACTGTGCTGAGCATAAAGCTTCAGAAGATGCCGTCAAGTAAGTCAAGATCTTGAGCTGTTTGTACAAGGTGTTAGCCTAGGGTTTAATCACAATAACTTTTTCTCCTAATTCTTGTTTTTACTCTTGCGGGAAGGAAAAATGCACAATGCCGGTCACCATTTCAGTTAATATGGAGGCAAACAAAAATCTTAATTAATTTGTAGAACTCTCCCTCGTGTGCATTTAGTACGGCGGATTGATAAGGGCGAAGGCGAACCATACGGCTGTGCTGTAAGACAGGTTATTCATAAGTACCCCATAAAATCTTTTCTTTCTCAAAATGTTATGTATTTCATTATTAAATTATTACAAAAAGGCCCTGTAGAAAGAGGAGGACTAAGCAACTCCTAGAGCAAATAGACTGTTCACTCTGCCTGTTCCTCATACGTAACGTAACACATTACCTAATTAATTGCTCTAGCGTGCTCTTTTGTACCGTTTTGAGTATAAAAGGTATCGAAGAATGAACGAAAAATCATAAAAGACAAAAAATGACAAAACGCTTTGTTTCCCTCGTTCTGCATTCTTCATACTAGAGACTTGGGATTGGGCTTTTATTGCGACAAAAGCTGATGATAAATTTTTATGTAAAAAATATTTATATGTAGTAATGATTGTGGAAAATGCCCTTCAAACTAGGTTCATCATTTTAATGGTGAATGGCACATGTTTTTTTCATGATAAAAGTCCCGTAGCATACATGGTATTTTTTTTACAAGACGAGAGATATCAACAATAAGAACAAGCTCACTTGATGATGATGAGAATACGCGGGGTTCCTCTTTTCTCTCTCTGTCTCTCTTTCTTCTTCACCTCCTCCCATTATTGGGTGCACAGAAGCAGAAGCTTTAGCAATACATTATGTTCTGGTGGTGGATGGTGTGGAGAAAAAAAACCAGTGATGAATGCTTTTGTCTTGTGGTTTTTTATTTCCTCCTAATGATGATAACAGTTAAATATGACGCTGCTGTGAAATAATTCATATTGTGTTGGTACTAGTGTAGGAAAAATTGTGTTAAATGATAATGTGGGTTAAACTTACGCCAGTTTTTTCTACACTGGGTTATGCGCTCCATCATCATCGGTATCGTCATTTTCGTCATTATCACTGGGGCAATGCTGTAAGCCAACGTTTCAGGGCGATTTTTGTCTTTTTTGCCCAATGTCCAATCCCACACAAGGAATCAAACTTGTGTTATTGTAGCAGTCAAGTACGGCATAGGTGTAAACGTAGGGGTACATTTTTTCATGTCTTTGTAAAACTTTGTAAAAATCTTATCACTGATAGTATCTGTAGGATGAGTATTGAGTTTGTTTTCTTTTCATTCCCGTGCGTTTATTCATATTGATAAGATGTAAAGATGTATTTTTTCGTACGGATGAAATAAAGATAATGGTGAAACGTGTTGTAGGTGGTTGTGGCTAGCTTCTCTACTACTGTTTGTTACACATTACATGTACCTACTTTTTTCAGGATGTACATGAGCATGTGTGTTGATATACCACGTGTACGCAGTATTATGAAACTATAGAATTATTGAATAAAGTGATGAGCATTTCAGTATTTTCTCGTTTTTTCGAATAACTTATTAGAAGTTATTGTTTAAATTTATGTACACATTTTCTCTCACCTTTTGTGCTAAAAGGTAGGAAATCACCAATAACGTTGATCTTTGCTCCCATTAAATTTCCGCTATTTAGATCTTCCTTTTTGCAATACTGCAAACTTATACCTCATGTGCGTGTAAAGTAGAATTATTATGAAGCTAGGCACATTGATGTTTGAGTGCGTAATCACTCGCTCGACGATAAATTTAAAAACTGTAAAAAATGGTTGATATTCACACATTTTACGCAATCACATTTTCATTTTGTTTACTTTGTACAATTTTGATAGTGACGGTAATATAATATCATCATTATGATATGACAGTTTCCCTTAATTTTTGGTGTCTTGGCTTGTATAAAAGAGAGAGAGAGAGAGAGGAGAGGAACATGTGTGCTTATTAACGAAAGGAGGTTTCCGCGTCAAAATTCTCGTTGACATGCAAGCCATTACTTTTTTTCACAGAATGGCAAAAATTGTTAAATCTTGTGGATGAATGTCATGTAGGCAATTCTCCTGACTATCTAAAAATTTAGTAAACCATGCACAACAACAGTTAACGTGTGCAATACCTTCTTACGTCCTGTCACTTTTCCACGACAGCTTTGTCAAGAAAAAGTTCAATGAATTTTGGTTCACTTCAAACTGTGTCTGTGCCAATGATCCCAGCACGACTTTTTATTATTCTATTTTCAATGTGGTTCTTTTTAACAATATCATCACCGTCCAAAGCCAAAGCTGTAAAAATATATATTAAAGGTGTATTTGCCGGAACATAAACAATGTGCGTTTTTTATTGTGTCTTTGTGAAATCAACTAGACTAGACCATACAAAATTTGTAACAATTTAGCTGAACTAATAATTGCCCAAAAGCAAACATTGGTAACTCAGCTCAGGATAAAAAGTTGCATGTTAGTTGCATATGTTTCCTGACACTGTTGTTGATGACAGATGTGATGATGATGCAAGAGTGGACTACATCGCGTCGTTGTGGAACGAAATTTTATCTCGTGACAAAAAACATCTCACCATTACCAATTTTAATTTTAGAGAAAGTTTTAATTAAATAATGCTACATCGTAAAAAATGCTCGCTTTTATAATATCATAAAAAGATATCAGTGCTATGATAAGTGCTCGCGGTGATATGATATGTGAGCAAGTCCACACACGGTCTGACACTTTAAATGCAGTGCAATTGGAAGTAAATAATATGAGAGTAAATCCGGTTAAGGTATAATGCGATTAGCTATTTAAGAGGTGGGCCCATCAATTGACAACAAAAACCTACTTGCATATAAAACACTCCTACTCCTGCGCTGCTGAAGTAGTACCTATACAGGTATTGTAGTAATTGTATTACATTTCTCATTTCTCACACTAGTGCCTGATCTACACTGTTGATTTTTAATAGTAAAACACTCATAAAACGCATTTTTAATTAAGTGACAACTTTTCATATTTTCACTTAATTATGTACTTCAATCATGTAGTATCATGTTTCAAGTTGATTTTTAGTAGTAAAACACTCATAAAACGCATTTTTAATTAAGTGACAACTTTTCATATTTTCACTTAATTATGTACTTCAATCATGTAGTATCATGTTTCAATATGTACAAAATTATTTACATATATTAAAACTGTGTTAGTTTGGCTTGTACGTGTTGGAAAACTGAGTTCACTTTTCAATTAGGTCGGTAGGTAGTTGCATTAGGGAGAGTGATAGAAACGCTTGAATGCGCAAGAGCACAAGAAAAATAATGTTCAAAGCAAAGGTTAACACCTTCATTAAACACATGGTTTTAAATTTTGTTTTACTTCCCAGACAGAAAATGCTTTAACAGCGATTTCAATAAAGTTTAAAAGTATTTAAACAGCCAGCAGACAGCAGAATATTATTATGATGAAATACAAGATTTTAGTCTCTAGAGATAGTAAACATTGTTTGTTCAAAAGAAATTCGAGAAAATGCATAAAAATCTTTTGACACTCCTTCTATACCTAGGCAATTCGTAAATTTCACAGTATTTTTAACTTGTACCAAAGTTTTAATGAACAAACCATTAATTCTTACGAATGAAGTAACGATTGCAAAAATTCATGAAGGTAAAGTCAAAGTGCATACATGCAAACTCGCCCATTAAAACTTGACTGTGTCATTACTGCAGTGTTTTAATGTATGTAAATGTAAAAACGAACTCAGCATGATCCAATGCAATGTCCTCCCGTAACGGCATGCTAAATAATCCAAATTTTTGTCAGAACAGTGATAACGAATATATTTAGTTAAGAAAACTAATCTGAGAATTGTCCTTTTGACACTTTTTTACCTGCGGCTAACAAGGGTCGTTACGATTCTATGACAGAGGGAAGCGCGAGGTCAGTGGTTAATTTAAATGCAAAGGACGTGGTACACTTGTGAGCATCCAAACTATTCATTAAAAATTAGCTTGAGGCCAGAAATTAACGTCAAAGGACGAGGATGAAAAAAGTGAAAGAATGAGAGTTCTGACAATAAAAAGAGAGGGTGTAAAATGTCATTTGTGTGCGAAAAATCCACTGTTGACAGTTGCTAACAAATGACTTAGATACCTCATTAGAGCAAAACTGTGCTTGTGCATAATTGAAAAAAATAAGTACTCCTCCTACTTGTATTTTTTTGTATCCTACGCAGGCACACTGGGAATTTGACAATCTCCTGTTACAATGCTTCTACTGGCAATGCGTGTTTTTTTGTGCGGTGCTGTTGCCTACGTGTCTTTTTATCATGTCATCAGGTGCAAAACAGCTATACACACTCAATATATTAGTTATCTACTTTGCTGTTTACATTGTATTAAATCAATATTGTGCTATCATATCCCAATAATTGTTGTTAATTGTTGCGACAAGCCTTATTAAGAGCGATGTCAGATTCGTAGGCATTTTCTGTGGCTATTCATACCGCTAGTTTTGCTATGAATGCATCATGCAAGAATGTTCGTACGACAAAAGGACAGTTCTTTCCATTTATTGTTGTGTAGATCCGCATTTGGGAACGACAATAGGGACTTCCTTAGGGTATTAATAAAATATAAATGTAAATCAATGCCCAACTTAATTGACAGTCTTTTAAAGACTTATTTAAAGGTCGCTGACCCTATGAAGGAACAATTATCTGTAATTACAACTACCAAAAATTGTGTTTGCATACGAACATAATAGTGTATTTAACTTAGCTCATGTACCCAAATAAATGGTCAGGTCCACTGAAAGTACGTTTATTATCTCCCGTTGGTGTACTGGATACACAAGGTATTGAGAAAAATTCATTAATTAAAACCTAGTAGTAATTTCTCTCTGCTGTGATTCAAAATGAATCGGTCATGCATCATATCCATAATACACTGAACGTATAAAATAGTGGCTTACAACAAGGATGCCTTATTTATTAAAATGTGTGCCTGTGCGTGTCTCTAACAATTACAAGAAAATAGCAAAAGTATTTTTTAATATGAGTCCTGATCGTGGTACATTTAAATTTAAGCAGGTATAAAGGTGCTTGTTACACAATCGGAAATGACATATCATGATGGGTGTGTGTACTTATATATCAGTTGAAAAAATGCTTGCGATACCTTCTAACAAGCACTTATACTAATTTAACTTAACTGGTAGGCATAAAGCACATAAAAACTTATCTCTATAATTGCAGCGACAAGTTGCGTTGATTATCACCAGGATTATCAGTTCTCAGTACTATTACAATGTTCTAACGTGGCGTTAGATTAATCAAGATTGGGAAGGGATACTCAACTATTAAAGCTTAATTATAAAATAGCACGATAATAGTAGCAAGTAGTAATCAACTGTATAAGGTCGTGTAAATGAATGAACCTAGCTATCAACTCATGCTGTCGCTCTCTACAAACAAGAATATTATGTTCAATCATACCTTATCATACCTAAGTCAGCCTGAGATGTATGATATCAAATACTTAAGTTAAGCATTACTTGTTTGTTATTTGTGTGCAGCAAAGTTCCTTTTACCAAATTTAAAGGTTCTATCAAGCATTTTGCTGAAAGTTACTTGTAATAATAATGTATCACACGCGGTAAGTTATTACGTCCTAATTACTGCTAAAGAATACTTTTAATTGCTTGCTAACTTAATTTGCTTAAATAATTAATCATTGTTACACCTGCAACTACGTCAAGTTTTTCGTTCTTGTAATCGATTTTTGCTGCTCAGTATGTTAAGCCACTATTGTGTTCTCGCACAAAAGCAAGCTTGTTTCCAATTCCTAATTACTCCCAATCAATCTTTAACATTGCTGCGCATTTGAACACTGACATATTAATAATATGATATTATAGTAGACTGTAGAAGATTATAGCAGCACCGGTACTAAACTGACTGCAGGCCATGGCTGTTAATCAGCAAATGCTGACTTACAAACAATGTGTTTGTCATATAGCCAGAAGAGGTATAAATGCTACAGAAAATGATATTTGCCTTTTTCTATTGACAATGCATAATAAAAAGCCAACCGCTCACCTTCATAATTATTGTATGAGTGTAATAAACGTATCAGCATCAGCTCTTTATTTGTACTTGTCAACCTAGCCTACCAACATAGAAAATAAGCTCTGCTAATGTTAACAATGAACAGGTTCCCTGTAGGTTTTTGCACAAAGTTGTGAATGGTCAGCGCACATATGTGTATTTATAAAGACTATTTATCTAATCCTACCTACACAGAAGATTGTTCCTTTCACACGTGGGGTATGCCTACTAACTTTATTTCATCGTACGATCAATAAACGTCTCGCCAATTTTTTTCATCATAAAATTAAATTCACCCACAATATTTATAGCTCAAAGTTAAAGGAATGAATAAAAGAACAAAGTGTAAAAACGGCATTACAACAAGACCAGCGAAATTTATGAACAGCCAAAACATTTAGGGGATACTCGATGCCCTTTTGACGGCGTCTTTTTAATACACAAAAGAGATTATCTTTGAGTATCTGGGTGTCCATCTCATGATCATTTTTACTTTTATTAGCATTGCGTATATTTATGAACGCAGGAACTCGGCATAAATATCTTTAACAAATTGTGATTTACTGCAGTGAGCGTTTTAGTCAGACGTCCCTGTTCAAAAATCGTTTTCAACGAAGCGTTCCTGAATAGATTTATACATGATAAAGCATTTGTGTAAAGGCCCGTCTACTGACAGAGAGCAAAGCAATATAAATATAAGAACCAGAAGACCACCATCAGTCCTTGTTTGTCTACCTATATAATATTGTATGCGTGCCTGGTGTGAGAGTAAAAATGGACATACTCTGATTACAATGTGGGCTGCTGTGAAAAGGAGACTGTGCACCAAAGGCAATGTTTATATCGTAAACCATCATCCTGTAATAGTAATCTACATCTAACTGCATCTTTTAAATGTTCTGCATTTCTTTAAATATGTGGCAGTAGTAGTAATAGTGAAATTAACACAGCCGAGCCCTAGTATTGTTTTTCAATTGTACAGGTCATAATAGAGCATCTCTCGAGTCTTTGAGAAGAGAATTTATTACTGCTTGTTGTGGAACATGAGACTATCATTTTACGAAAAACTCCATCTGTGCCTTTGGTATTACAGAATACTTTTACACTGATGATGATAATGATGATGATGGGCTCTAGGATTACAAATTTTTGAATAACAATGACTGTATATTGTTATGTGTACTTTGAAAGTAGACACAGAAAATGTTATACCTATTATGCCCTAAAACACGCGGCAGCAGCAACTTGGTTACTGGTTATTTTGCATGACAGTCGGGCACTCTTGGCTGATAGTATAGTAAAAACCATCAGCCATTGTAATTGCACTGTAAACAAGTCTTTTAATAAGTGTAGTATTACCGGAACTCATTTTCGAATATACGATAAAGCATATACGAAGATGATGCTCAGATGGCGACTTTTTTGGCATACGGCATACACTACTAGAAAACTTTCAAGAACCACTTGTGCTTCCATTTGAAATATTGTTCATGATATAAACACAACATGTAATTATTTGATCCTGATATTCACGTTTTAAGAATATATGTTAGTAATATAGTACCTATGCAATGCATTAATTTTGCACATAACAAAAACAAAAGCATAAATGAAAAAAACTAAACGTTTTTTGTGCTAGACCAAATAAATATTTCAAGGTGCTGGCAAAAAAAGTTGAGATGTTGTAATTATAATTATTACAACGATCTCAATCATAAAAAAGCTGTTTTTCAACACCAGTTCTACCTGCATGAGGACTGAGAGCGTACGCCTTACAATTTCATTTTGACGAGAATAACAACATTACCGCATACACACACCATAACCAGAAGCTAGATTCATTCGTTTAAATTACTTTTCAATACGTCTACTTATTTTTTACTGTGTTACGTACGGACACCTTTAAGTACATTTTCTGTCCTGTGGCCTGTATAAATAGAAACATCCACTTCTGGATCTACGTGACGTCTGCCTACATAAATTGTGCACTGTAGGAAAATTTAATGTATTGTATGCACATTTTTAATTATTCGACAACTTTGTGACAAAAAATACTGGTTGACGACGGGTTGGGGATACAAAAAACGAAAGCAGTAGGTATAACTGGTCTGGGACTGTAAGTAGATCATTTGTAAGACCACCTTGAAAAGGTATTATATTTTAATAAAGGTGTACACATGCCATTCTGTCTCAACATTGTTGAAAACCCCCATCTCAAAAGTCCATATTATTGCCTTTAAGCTTCTTTTGTGCGTAATAAAATGTTGATGAGCTTCTTTGAAACAACAAAACAATGTAATGCCGCGTGCATCATGGCTGTCAGTTTCTAACAAGCAAAAGATAAGTAGGCAATTCAGCACCAATGACTTTTTTGTACGCACAAAATAGAGTTTCGCCCTTTTCTTCCTTGTATTCAAATTAGCTCTACACGTCACACGTGCTTCGCCAATCTACAAAGAGACTCGCCACTAACAATAGGAAGCGGCACGTACTAGTTTGTTGATATCGTTTCCAGGATCTTTGAGTAAATAAAATTATAGTTGATGATGGTCATTTATTGTAGGGCGACCAAGCTGAATAAAAAATGATGACAAGAATTTTGCTCAAAATGATGTAAACGATAAACAAAAGAAGATAACTTGCTGAAGTGTCTACTTTGTCAACAGAAAATGATATACAAAAATAAATTTATACTTTTATGCATAAAATGTGGATGAAATTTCAGAACTGGACCGGTTAGAAATGCATTATATGTATATACCATACTCCAAATATACCATAATATTTAATTTAGTTTGCATCAAAAGTTTACATGATACGGATAAATACAAGGGACACTTCTGGTTTTCTCAAAATATTTTGTTATTACGTACGGACTCATTATTGTCAGCCTGTTTGGTATTAAAGAATATGATATTTTATCATAAAGCGTTTTCTACTATTCATTATAATATGGTCCCTTCCAATGGAAATAAAATGCGTTCGTGTTTCCTGTTTTCGCCAATTGATGACAAAAATATAAAATG
>JAHZNB010002048.1:0-11569 GCA_027744295.1 Callyntrura guangdongensis
CTGTTCTTTTAATAAGCCACGGTGTGCAGACTGGTGCAGTTTTGAGTGCCAAAGCACGGTGTGAAAAATTCGGAATCAAAAGTTAGCTTGGCCTGCGCTTGTGTGATTACCACCTATGCTTTAGCTACTAGATACTAATACGTTTGTATTTTGTTATTTTTTGTTACACGAAGCCCACCTGGTATTGTCCTTTGCCAGTATATAACTACTTTTGTTTTCAGTAGTGTTGATGAATAGAATGAATTTCTGTACAGATAGCATTATATGTATACTTTAATATATTGTACGGATTGTATATAAGCATATGATGTCATACAAGGTTAACAGTTCAGGTTCTGTTCGCAAGGCTTCAACTTAGCTTCGCAAAATGGGCTTGGTTTGGTCAGTGTAATAATTAATGGAATGTGCAGGGAATGTGGAATGAAGAATAGCCTCTACGAGGAATGAGGAATTACCCATAAAATGTATTTACTAAGTTTCCTTTATGTGATCAAATGAAAGACTGAGTAAATCTAGGTATAGTAGTATTTCCCTCAAAAATTATTACAGTTTACTCGAGTTTAAGTTTTGTTTACTACTATACTATATTTTAAATATAGTTATATAGTTAAATTTTCATAAGAGATTTACAACAATTTACTGAAAAAACAATGTTTTGCATACTGTTTAAATTACGTATGATGCTATTCGTTGTTGTAGTCACAAAGAACTTGCAAAGTAGCGGATCATAGTCTCATAGCAGATGTATGTTCCGAAATCCAATCAATGAACTGTGACACTCTGGTGTATACTCCGGGTGATCGCGGTGAAGCGCAACCTATTGAGATCGGGGAAATGATTTTAATTTCTGGAATATTTGTTTGTGCAATTTATGTGCAAATAAACATAATATGATATAAGTGTTAGCTGTTAGTCCCTTTTTCATAACTCACCTACACCCCAACTTACGATACCAGCTAGAAAAACACCTTCCGAATCCTTTCCCACAGCTGGTCCTCCACTGTCTCTCTGAATTAAAATAAAATAAAAACAAAATAGGTTTTTATGCACTGCACGAACTTTTCTTCAGAATAAACCATCGTTAATCAACTAAGATACTCACTTGACAAGCATCCTTGCCTCCTTCCTCCAGTCCACCACAAATTGCTGTCTTCATAATAACTTCTTCCTCACCAAAATATTGGACGTACCATTCTGCACAAATTTCATTACTGATCACGGGTACTGTGACAATTTGCAGGAATTCCGGATAGTCTTCAAAATTATATGTTCCCCAACCAGAAACAGTCAATGTGTCAGTCTGGTCGTCCATTGCATCTTTTGGAAGGTCCACTGGTTGAAATGTAGGAGTCAAGTCAAAAGGTCGATCGAAAAAGAGAATCGCAATATCGTTATAGACGTTATAGTATTTTTCGTGATAGACCACTTTCACAACCTGCCTAATCTGACCACCTTCGAATTGGCTAAGGGAATCTCCCCACAAAGACATTCGTCTAGGAGGAACATCGATGCCTGAGTCGGTAACGCAGTGCGCTGCGGTAAGAGCTATTTGCTCTGATGTTGTTGGCGAAAGTACTAATGTGGCACCACACTCTTGGTCCCCATTAATTTGAAGTGCTAGTTGGTAAAATGCTTCACCTTCTTTAGCAGGAGTGCCACCAAAAATTTTAGGGTCTACATCTTCGAATTGTCCGTTTGCAAAAGGGAGGAAACCGTAGAATAAAACGGTGAATATGAGAACATAAATATTACTGAAATTCATCATTACTGCTTTCTCTTATTCCAAATATTGTCTCCCCAACATTACATTACCTAGGTCGTTCACAAAAAGAGTCCCAAGTTATTCACCTAATTGTCTCGACAAAGCATTACGTGTGTCTGTCTACATAAAATTCAAGTGATTACTAAATTTATGACATTTTATTTAAAACAAATTTTGTAAAACCAAGTCCCACCCCTTTTACAAATATGAAATATTAGATATGGATGATATCACATCACTATCAACTGATGTTTATGTACTGATGTATTTTAAGGTTCTGTTATGAGATATTCAAATGAACAAAATCTGAAACTCATTGAGCCAACCTACCTACGTACGGCCAAGGTTAACCTACCATAAATGGACCTAACAACTAAACTAATTTCTCACTGGAATTCATTACAATAATCACAAATAACCTTAAGCGTATCAACAAAAGACAGGCAATCAACCTGTTTTTCTATTATGATACACTAAAGGCAGCTTATCGCGGTACTACAACCAGGCTTACTTGAAATAATAAAATTTACAAACTGGCGTATCAATTAAGCTTAATTCACAAATTAATTAGTAACCCAATTATATTTTATGAGCAACACTTTACGTAATTAAACAAAATAAGCATTGTAATTATTTTATTGTTTTTTTAAACTCGTAAATCTTGCTTAATGAAAATGGTTATTCACAAAGGTAATCTTTTGTAGGTAATTGCAGTAGTTATATGGCAGAATGTTAAAAACTATAAACGTATATTAGTCTTTATGATCTTTTATTAATCCTATTTACTAAATTTTAATGAATGTAAACTCAAACATAAATATCGATAAAATGGTAAAAAATGTTACCGGCGTGTAATCAGTGTAGTTTATATTAATGTTTACGCAAATTTTGCCTAAAAATTGCAATTTATAATTCCACACACAAAGCGTACAGTTTGGAATATATCATATCATTCGATAGAATGAAACTTTGATTTCCGGGGTTTATAACAGTTGAGGCAGGATTTGATGATGTGAAAAATGCGTACCATATTTACAACTATTTACTAGGACCGTCATTTATCGGTTATGTTTACTAACTGTGATTCGTTTTCGTTTTCAAGTACTAAACGTAACGATAAACAAAATCGTTAACGGTTGGTTACAACATACATAACGAAAAGTAAACGAATCTTCGTTTGGTATTCGTTATTTTAATCGTATTGTATAAACGAAATACTGTTTGAAGGACGTGGTTACAATTAGTAGATTTGCAGTCATTGTAAAAGGTAAATAGTTTCATGGTGTCTTTTACTTAGGTAGCAATTGTGCATATTGGTTATATGTCACTTTTAGATTTAAAATATTTTCTTAAATTATTCTAAATCTAAAATCAGATGTTTAATCTACTTTACTTGATAAGGTTACACACATTTTAATTAATCACAGGTCTTGTCAGCTAGTGTAGAATATACTTATGTTTTGTTAAACGTCTACTTTGAAGATAAAATTTCTCTCCATTGTTTAGGTTAAATACTTGTTACATCAGTGAATGCCACACGTACACAAGAAAATCCACTCTTAATTTTAAGAACAAATAAAACTAAATTTTATTTAATATGTAAAACATTGAGCCAAGTGAAATAAAACCAGCTTTGATTCGTAAACTTTCTTAACAAGGTGATGTTGAAAAGACTGGAATATAAAGGTTAACAAAAATGAAACCATGTATTTTGTATAAAATATGCCACATTATTCTTCCAATGAACTACCATTTGCAAAAGAATACGGCAAAAATATCGAGTAGTTTCTAAACATTTTGGAATTAACCATCTTTTTAAATTAATTTCGTTAATTTCACATTTGAGTTCTGCACAGAACGAATAATCACACCAACATAGCCGCTTTGTAGATTTCCTTCTGTTTTCTGCAAAGAACATCAGTATGGCTATTAAAATTACGCAGAAATATACCAAAAATTTATTGACAATGTTTCCCTTTAGATTTGCTGGTGTTGGAGGTAGAGCTTCATGTTCTTGGATGGGACGTTGGTCGCTTGCAATACGGGGTAGCCAATTTACAATTCCAGCTTCTTTAAGGCTAGATATGGTTTTTACACTTGATCTTGGAATAATTGTTTTTATTCCCACGGCAATAACTTTGGTGGCGTAAGTTTCTGATCCAACTGAAAAAGTTAAATTCCGTTTTGATTTGACTTCTTTAAGGTATCGCTTAATTTTATTTTATTCAGGAAGTACAAATGCCGTTTTTTGACATTCTAAAAGATCATGTTTGTACCACTGGTCCTCCCTCTTAAAGATTAATTTGAACATTGTCTCCCATATTCCACAATCTGTCGAAATAATCGGGTTTTACAATGTTACCGTAAATAAGCAGACGTCTAATCTCAGAGAAATTTTTCATCTGAGAAATAACGTTTAGATGCATTTGAGATGCTTTATATAGCCTTCCGATTAAAGTTTCTTTTGATTTTGGCAGAGCAAATTCCAGAACATATAGTTCTGTTGCTGCAAGAAGAAGTCGTTTGAGAATTTTTATTATATGTTTATTGTCCATTTCACATTTCAACTCCATTGTAGGTTGCAAATATATAATACGGCTGTAGATGGTAAAATTATCTTGAGTCAAGTGATCCAATGTTTCGTATAAGAGTGGTTTCATATTTATGATCATATTGTATACGTTTGTGTTTTTGTAGGCGTTGCTCAAAACAATGCCGCAGAGGAGAAAGTCACATGTTAGCATACGATATGAATCGGGTTTTGCGAGTTGTGATGGAAGTGGGTCGCCTTGTTCCAAAAGTACCTTTAGCAAATGCAAACAATTTGTTGACCACGAAATATTGCAACAAGTGGAAACCCATTGGTGTTGCTTTGGGTAATTCCGATCTGATGTGGTCCAGACAGTTTCCACGCCAAAAGAGAAATACTTAGTCCAATGTATAACCATGTATAGTTGTCGTACACATTGAACAGCACCTCAAACGGAAATGACTCTACCCTGCGGTGTCCACAAGTGATAAAGCGAAAGCTGCTCTTTGAACTCTACACAACAAGCATGTTCATCATTATTGCCGCTAAACCACTTTCAGCTTCATGAGCTTGCCAACTAGGTTTAGTTAGTCCTCGCCCATGACGTCTTTATTCGTCAGACGCTTGTTCGTCTGCTCATTTTCGCAATTGGATTCGCTATTTCCATGATGGCTAGAGTTACTCAGTGCAGCTATTAGAAGTTTACTGATATACACCGCATAATATAATCGATAATCTACACTTTTAAAGTCCGATGCGACAAATCTGTCATATTTCAAAGTTTTTCAATTTTCTTTTCACATATTAATTTTTGTATAATTTCTTACCATTATAATGCAAACATGGAAAGAAGTTTGGTTCGCTGATTTAAAAAGAAGTTAAAATCTTACTCGTATTTTCTTGCCCATGTCAAGTCTGTGTATTTGCGAATAATGGGATCTTGATAATGGGCAATCCGCTGTGTTCTTAAGCGCTGTAATTGGATTCTACAAATTAGTTAGCATTGTCGCAAGACGCAGAGTGAACAGATTCTATTCGACAGAATCTATAAATTTACATTTTACATATTACATTTTAAAAAATTTGTCAAATTTATATATTTGTAGATAAATGAAGATTCCGCCCCATTATGTCTCAACTCTTCAATGATACGACGTAATACTATATAAAGAATTTTAATTAGCTTGATGTCTTTTGTGTCGTAACATATTTGTGGTTGTACCTGAAACATTTTCATTTCATGTTTGTTTTCTATTAGAAGTAATATTTGAGTATTAGTTATAAGTTATGAAAAGGTTTTACACAATCTTATCTGGTCTCTGTGCTTTTAAAAAATGATTTTTTGGTTGAGTTTACAGCATTAGTTGGTTTTTGGAGTTACGAAGCAAATACATTGATATGTAAATACGTATCACACATATTAAACCAAAGACATTTTATATAATGGCTAAATTAAAATATGTACATTTTGCTGCTATGGCTTGCGCCAGCACAATTATTTTCTTCACATTGGTATACATATACATAATGAACTGTTATGAAATGACGTTTTGCATAGTTTGACTCATAATGCCAGTAATCAGAAATCCTGCTGTATGTGAAAAGAGTACACACATTGTTTGCTTCTTACGCAAAATAAGCATACTTAATTTTATTAATAATCAGTTTATCATAAAATTATCCATACGACAGCTCTACTGTTGTCGATTTTGCTTGAAGGGTATGCAAAATAAATGTTAGTATCTTATTCACAACGTAACTTGTTCACATTTATCTTTCTTTGCCTTGCTACTACGAATATTGCCAGATATTCTGTATTAATTTAATGCTATGCAAATGAACAGGTTACATTTTGGCACCAAAAACTGAAAAACTTTATTTCTCTAATGACAGAATTAAACTGTGACTAATAATCGTAATTATTCGTAATTTTTAAGCTTCAAATCACATTACTTCAACTAAGTAACATTACAACCATACATAAAAAACACAGTAAATCAGCAGCAGCAGCCTCATTGGTTTATATGCACCAAACTTGGATTACCGGTAGCTTTTGACCTTGTCTATAATTTGAAAAAACGCTTGACCCGTAGGACAAAAGCGTGAAGGGCAGCGTATTTTCTTGCATGTATAAAATTGTTGTGCATTTTTCATGTATAATTTTAAAAAATATGCATAAAAATTTGGAAAAGTAGAAAAACCCTTGACATGAAAGCAGTACGTATATACTTGTCTACATTATAATTATATGTTACGCACACTCTCCTCTGTTCATCACCAACTTCTATGCCCGTGGTAATTTATGTATTTAAAAATTTTAGTGATAAGAACGAACATAAATTAGATAAAAAATAATATGTTGTGTATTGATCACAAAGTTTGCAAATCATTTATTAATAAATAACCTACCATCTTATTGCAAATAAACAACTATGCACAATACGCACTCGTCTGACTACAAACTGAAAGCTGATAGCTGTTTATATATATTTGTAATTGGTCTTGCATTGCTTTTCCCATTCTTTAGCGCAAATGACATTATATTTTTCCATTTTCCATGTTTTGGATAGATATAGATGTACACACGCTGGTTGAAGGCAATATAAGCGCACATATGCTACTTATGTGGCGACTTGCACCACTATTTGTGTACAGGTAGTCAGAACACAAAAGTTTGACCACCTAGGTCAAAAATTTCAGATTTATCTAGCCACCCATCCCCCGTTTTTGCAGTCCAACCATAAGCGTAAAATGTTTTTAAATATGCTCTCAAAAGTAGAGAGCGAGAGAGAAAAAAGTTACATGATGTCTGAGGTCAGTTAGTAGATATGTAAAAACACATTTAGGAGCCACAATTGACGGCAAAGTTGGGAGAATATGTGTCAATTCCTACTGAAACATCACTTCAGCATTACAAGATTTGGTGTTTAAGACATCACAGGATTATTCCCTTTTTGTCCCCCGCTGTTCCGCGGGCTAGGGGAATCAACATTTATTGCTGTTTTGATAAAATTGAAAAAGTTTGTTTGGCAGGATGGAAGGTATCTATTCCTACGTCATGCGTAAATCATTTACCCTTTCATTATAAGAATATCTCCAACTCCACACGAGTCTTGTGTAAACCATGAGCAAAAAATGAAAGTAGAGCAAGATTATTGGTGATTTAAGTCGCAATTATTTCCCATTGTAAGACAGATAAAGTAAAATCCCGAAAATTGTCATGCAATAAAATAAACGAAGTGAGCCAACTTCCCTTTCCCGTTAAGAAATCTTGGGAAAAATGAAAAACGATGACACCAACATTTTGATTGACGCCGGTCTACTCATGCTGAAACCGAGTAATTTACAAGTTACGTTGCTGTGACTAAGCTTTATTCTCGTCGTCAAAGCAGCGGTCTACTTCACCAATTAAATAGTGGAGTAACCACCAACGCCTATTAATTTGGAACGGCTGTTTCTGTTTAGGTTGGGTTTTAACCACTCGAATGATAGAAGTCGAGATGGCACTGGGGCTGAAGCTTAGAGTATTTTTTCGACTGATCGTACTTTACACATCAGGAGACCTATATTTTTATTTGGATAATAGGGTTTATATATATGTGCAACATCAATCGGTGAAATGACCTAATTAATGACGCCTAATTAAATGTGAAAATGAGGATGTGCGTTAAGAAATTTATTTTCAAATGCCTATTTTTTAATTTGTTATACAAAAAGCTTAAAAAACAAATTTCTGCAATTCACATATTGACTTTATCACTTATACTTTTGGAGATATCGGGGTCGAAAATTTTCCTTCTTATAAGGTCCCATGTTAAACTGGTTACATTTGAGCAATCATTTGGGAGTACACCCTCTCCTAATTTCGGAGTACATAGCTCAAATGAAAGCCCATTGAATAATGATGCGTTTAGGGAGGTACCGAAGTGGTTCCTCCCAGGGGTCACAAATGACCAGAGGTCAAGCTTTGTTCTGGTTATTCCATATCGATGCTTGGAAATCGACTTTTGGGTGTTTAATGTTTGACCACTAGTCATGTGTGACACCTTGGAGGAACCACTTTCATACCGCCCTAAAAACATCCTTATTTAGTGGGCTTTCATTTGAACTATTGTACTCCAAAATTAAGAGCGGGTGCGACCCCCGAATGGTCGCTCAAATGTAACCCGTTTAACATAGGACCTTAAAACAAGAAAAATTTTCGACTCCAGATATCTCTAAAAGTATAATTGATAAATTCATGTTGTTAATTGCAGAAATATGTGTTATTATGCACTCTTTCATAACAAATTATAAAAAAGGTATTGGAAAACAAATTTCTTAACGCATATCGTCCTTTAAAGTATTCTTTTTGATAGTACTCGTTTCACCTGTTCGGGACGTTTCTGGGACGAGGAGAGACATCTGCAATATTTTTCGTCGCTCCCGTTTTCGCAATCCGGCAGTCCGTCACACACCCACCAAGGAGGAATACACTTTGGATTAGAGTCGCCACATGCAAACTAATGTCAGATACAACATGGGTAAATGTGTAGTTGAACCTTAGTCAAGATTAGTATTATTTTTCATAATCCTGAGTCAAACGTGATATTTCTCTTACCGATGCACTTGGACACTCTGGACAGGTTCCTGTTGTTGTATTATTCTCGTCACTCAGATCACCGCAGCTGTCATATCCGTCACAGATAAAATTGGGATATATGCAATGCCCACTTTGGCAAGTAAACTACAATTTCCATACAAAGTTTTTGATCATTATTCGTTACTATGATGAATGACAAAGAATGGATATTTTCTGGAACCACACAAAGATAACCTCTTGATTTATGTAACCGTGCATAAATTAAATTAACGTACCATTCCAACAGCACATGATGGACAACGTCCTGTTACAGGATCCTGTTCGTCGCTCATGTCACCACAGTCATCATCCCCATCGCAAATTGATCCGGCATAGACACAATGCCCGTTGGCGCATCCAAACTGCAAGAAAATTGTTGACAAGAAAGAGGCATGAATTGGTTGTGAAAATGATCAAGTTGAGTTTAACAATATAAAATAACTACGTGTGGAGAAGGGCATTTGGGGCAATCGCCTGACGAATTCGGTTCATCACTTCCATCGCCACACTGATCCACTCCGTCACATATCGAAGTAGCTGGAATGCAGTTGCCATTCAAACATTGAAACTGTAATATTTTTGAAAATCAAACTTGTCACTGGTCAAAATTAATAGTTGTGTCGTAAATAGTAGTTGAAAATGGGTTTTACTTACCTCGTAGATCGATTCACACTGACAATACACCTGTTTGAAAATAAACAGGACGAATACGAAAATTTGAAAGATTTTCATGCTGTCTTCGGTCCCTTACAAACTGTTGCAAAGTCACACAAATAATTAGAAACGGTATGATGGATGCTTCCACTTACGTGCTTTTATACCGTTCCTATCCATACCGAAGAGTAATGAAGACGATATGAATTATAAATATACTATTTTGTAGCATATGACGGATCCATGTCGTTTGCATTTGGACTAATATTCACAATCCAATGCAACATTCACCTCTCAACTAACTCGCATTACAAGGTTAGTTTCATTCATGTTAAGACTGTATGAATAAGGATAAGTGTTTTATTTACAAACTCAAACTTTTGTTAACTGTCCGTTACAAGGTTAGTAAACAGATATGGAGCAAACTCTTAAATCAGGGCAGATAAGATGAGAATTGGATTTCTGTTTTCAAATCATGTTTACCTTTCATCAAGGTGATGAAAGATCTCATATGAATTCAACAGTTCAACTTTAACGGGGTCTTGATGTTATCTGGGTTATCTTTTGACGCTTCACTCCGTAGATCAATGGAATATGTGTCAAACGTCATATAAGTGTCTTTGATAATTATTAATATTGTTTTGATACTATAGACTTTATTAAAGCCTACTTATGTAAAATGCGACAGACGCATATACAGTTTGATACATAGACTAAACCTTCAAAAATAGGTTACAAGAAGTTATTTAATATCAAGTAAAATCCTCAAAAGTTAAAACAAACTTATTGTTAATCAGTTTCGCATTAATTTTCCTACTTTTTGCAAAGTCCGGGTTTTGGGGAAACACGTTTCTTGCTGCTAAGCATGTTTATAGAAAACGCTGTTGACCAAGTTTTGCAACTGCTACGGCAAAAAAGAGATGAACCGCGAGCTCTAATACCGTGCCAAATATTGCTAGGCTTTTTTCCGGCACCATTTTTTTGTTGCAAAATTAATTTAAAAAATTGCTTTGTGCGAATTACCAATTTGGATATGTTGAAAAGGATTGCTGTTATGGGGACACCAAGGAAAGATTTTGGGTTTATTGCTATTTTCAGCGATCGTAACTGACGTTTTTGTACAAACTATTTATACAAATGTTTCTTCTGGTCTGGCGTTGCATAAGCGTACAGACTGCGTAACTCCCGTGGAAGGTGGGACAATTTTATCCTGAGTTATATTATAGTTGCTACCCTATAATGTTAAAAAATATTTCAGGTAGATTTATCACTGCACTCATCTCCCATTTCTGCGGTATATACATAAGTCCAAAATGTTTTTTAAAATGGTTTAAAAAAAGAGAGCGAAAGAGAAAATAGCTGCAATCAGGCTAAAGTTAGTAGGTATGTAATTACTAAATACATGTTAGGAACCAACATTTTCTGTGACGTTGAGGGAATGTGGCGTCAAATCCTCCTTGAAGTTTTACTTTCGCATTACTAATATACTAAAGAATTATACCCATGTGTTCCACGCTGTTCCGCGGGCTATGTGAATCAACATTTATTAGTATTATGGTACCATTAAAAGATTTGTTTGACAGCATTTAAGGAAGGTATTCCAACATTTTGCAGATGCCATCTCAGGTTGAAATTTTTTCGAACGTACGTACTTACATACCTATTTACGAATTACTGAGTTTTTATGCAAAATTTCACCTTGCTGTCTCTGTTAGTTTTATATCATTTTAATTCTTTCATGGCTACTGTTCTATACTGGAAAAATTTTGAGCATCACAATAAGTTTTTCTATAAACTAGTTTAACATGCTCCAGTAATTAACGTAAACGTTTGTATCAAGACCGTGTATATAGAAAAATTGAAGTGCTTTTTTACATTGTATTTTGCTTTCCCATGACTAACATATGCACTTCTTTTAAGCCTGTTATACTTTATTGCCATGTTTTTGCATTCCGGGTTTTCTTAGATCATAAATATCAATATTTTACGCTGTATCAGCATG